>BBSZ01014011.1:0-37109 GCA_000981365.1 Subanguina moxae
CCCCTAAAACCCCCGGCCTAACGGCCCTAACCCTTTGGTAATGGTACCAGAGGGATCCAAAAATAATGCTATCAATAAAACATGATAGTGAAGGTCTATGATATACACGGGTTATATAAGAATGAGACTAGATCAAAGTGCTGGGTTTGAGAAGAGACCGCAAGGCTAGAGAAAATTTTTTCTTGGCATTATATCATTTTTGAGAAAAAACCGGATTCTGGTGACCGGAATCCGTACGGATTCCGGTTCGGTCTCCGGCACTAGTTATATGACTTAGTTTCCTTAATGAAGCCTAAACCGGCCCAAGGGCCAAGGGGCGATAATTGGATTTGACTAGTCTCGTTGAGATCGTACCAGTCGCCACTGTTAAAGTCCGCTGAAGTTATCACTGACCAGAGACCTCTAGGCCCTCGAGCCCCTTGGACCCTCGAGCCCCTCGGGTACTTGAGCCCTTGGCAACCTAAAACCCCTCCTAACCCCCCTTAACGCCCCAAAACCGCCCCAAAACGCCCCTGCGTTTTAGGGGAGTTTAAGAGGGGTTTTAGGGGCGGGGGGCTTTTTAGGGCTTGGGACATTGGAGCCAGCATCATGAATAGTGGATGGTGAGTAATTTCGTCGAGATCACATGCAATCGCCAGTATTACGATCGTTGATGTTTGTAGATTTTGATGTTTGTTTGAGGCGCACTCTGGCCCTGGGAACCAGTATGCCCCGGAGGTCCTGCGCCCTGGAGCCTCAAGCCTTTGGTGGGAAAGAACCCTACAACACCTCCTAAAACCCACTCCCTTAATTCCTCCAAAAAAATCGCCGAAAAAAAGAAACCCGAAAAAAAAAACCCAAAAAAACCACCGAAAAAACCCCACCGGCCTAACGGCCCCATCCCTCTGGTACTGCGACCAGAAGAAACCAAAAATTAAGTTATCAAAAAAATATGATAGTGACGTCTAGTGAAAAACAGAGGATATATAAAAATCAAACTAGTTCAAAGTGCTGGGTTTGAGAAGAGACCGCAAGGGTTAGAGAAAATTTTTTCTTTGCATAATATTATATTTGAGAAAAAACCGGATTCTGGTGACCTGAATCCGTACGAATTCCGGTTTGGTCTCCAGCACTAGTTATGTGACTTAGTTTTCTTAGTGTAGTACCTAAAAATACCATTACTTTCCGACTTCCCAAAAACTGGATTTCTATGACTAAAAGGGTCGGAAAATAGCTTTCTTATCGTTTTAGCTTGTTTCTTGGGAGTTTTAGGGGAAAAACCGGATTCCGATCTGGTCTCCAGCACTACTTAAAACCATCATTTAAGATTGAGATGGATGAAATGTCGGACAGCTACGACCTAGAGCCTAGCAAATTCATTGGGTACTCAACCTATCATCTAGCAATTGCTGGTCCCACCCTATCCGTGATTTGTACAGAGTATCCTGAATTGTTGGAACAATTGGTTTGTGTCTGCGATGTGTATGCCAGGATGTCGCCGGACCAAAAGCAAATGCTGGTCAACAAGCTGCAAGATGTGGACTATACGGTGGCTATGTGTGGTGATGGAGCCAACGACTGTGCTGCTCTTAAGGTAAAAAAGTTGAAAATTTATTGAGGCAATAAAAAGGGCATAAAAGTGATAATATAATTAATAAAAACAGCATAACAGATTTTATTTTATTATTTATTATTTTAGGCGGCTCACGCTGGCATAAGTTTGTCAGAAGCTGAGGCATCCATCGCTGCTCCTTTCACCTCCAAAATCCCAGATATCAGTTGCGTACCGATGGTGATTCGCGAGGGCAGAGCAGCTCTAGTCACCTCTTTTGGAGTCTTTAAGTATATGGCTGGCTATTCGCTGACCCAGTTCTTAACCATCATGCAACTCTACTGGCTCAATACCAACATGACTGACATTCAAGTAAACGCTTTTTCATTAATATTAATAATTCCTATAAACTTTTTTCAGTTTTTATACATTGATCTTGCTCTGGTCACCTTAGTATCTTTGTTTTTCGGCTACACCCCGTCTTGTGAACGACTTTCGGGAACGCCTCCACCCACAAGACTGTTATCTTTGGCTTCAATGCTGTCCGTTGTTGGCCAGCTAATTATTATAGGATCTTTTCAGGTGAAATATCTTTTATAATAAATTGATTAGGAATAATCTTAAAAGCTGTTCAGCTATTTACATTCATCTACACCACCTATCAGCCCTGGTTCATTCCCTACGCCATGCCAGTAGGAGATGAGGTAGAAGACAGGAGGTCCATGCAAGGCACCTCTATTTTCTGTGTCTCCACGTTCCAGTACATCACTCTGGCTATCATCTACAGCAAGGGGTATCCTTACCGAAAGCCATTGTTCAGCAATAAGCCTTTGTGCCTTTCTCTTCTCTTTCTCGGTGTTCTTTCAACCATCATCACTGTCCAGCCGCCACAATTTGTCAGCACCTTTTTAGAGTATGACCCCATTCCCTACATTGAAGACAGGCTCTTTTTGCTGGTCTTAGGAATAATAAGCGGTGTGTCTTCATATCTCTATGAAGTATTCCTAATTCAAAATTTGATTTTGGGTGTAAGAGAAAGGTGGGTAACTTCTTTTTCCACTGGGTTATCATTCGACAGTTTTTTCTTTTTAAACCAAGTGGCTTATAGACAAGTTTTAATCGAACTTTTATTTATGATCCAGTCTCAAAAATATGGAGCTATTTCAATCAGCGTATTTATAAATAAAGGTGTATCTTTTATCAGCTTTTGGGATACAAAGATAGTTGCACAATGTAGACATGACCGATAACAGAGCCGTATTTTTTTTAATTGCTGGCGCTAATTTTTCAGAAACTCGCAGCTAGCGACAACGTTTTTTAGGCTCCTTAAAGAGATTAACATGCTCACTCGTCTATAAGTGATTTAGGTTAATAAGATTGAAAGGAATTCCAAGAGACTACCAAGAGCTTTTTATAAAAATATAATAAAATTAAAAGGTTAGTTCAGATTAAAAAAGAGACGCCAACTAATCTCCGGCTCCAAGCAATCTAACAAATTTGATAGGATCCTCATGAAAATTGGAGGTGAACCCTACTGGATTCGAAGTAAAACTGGTAGCTCAATGTCTGCTCCCTTGTTAACGCAACTGAGCAACCACACAGAGGCAAGGGCACGATCTCCCAACGACTCTCAACTGACTGCTAGAAACAGCTACACTGAAGAAAGAAATGACTCTAATTCACCCAATTTGATCAGTGTGGTGGTCAATGAAGACGCAAACGACAATGAAACAATTGTGCTAAATTTAGATGGTAGCATTTCTGTCAACCATCATTTCTAGCATTAGAATGACCGGCAAAATATTAGTGTTTGTTCCTTTTTGTTGTTTCTTTGTTCATTTTCGTTTTTTTGATTATTGTAAAAAAAGTTTTTTGGTTTACAAAAAATCAACCTCTTCAAAATTATTTTTCCCGACTGATTTTTTTTCCGGTGTGCCTTTTAAAAGAATAAAAAATAGAATAAGATCTTTGGCTCTGGTGTGATATAAAATATTTGCATCACCTTTTCATGGGCCCATTTTGTCTTTGTAACCCAGGACAAAAGCCAAATCGGGATATATCAGACTAAAGTCCAACTTTTATTTGCTTCAAAAAAATTTCTATAATTCTCTTTTTTGCAACTAATACCACTACAGGGTCTTTCGAAAATTCCGCCCACACAACATAATATTATATGCAACATAATATAATTTTGAAATTCAGTGTTCACCAATCGAGTTAGAATGGTAAAACAATTTTTGGTATATAACGTCAAAAAGACGATTTTTACTTTTGTGATCACCTCCCATCCAAACTATTGGATAGGCACAAGGGTCATATCATAAGGGTGAACTCTTTTTAACGTTGTACACCAAAAAATGCTTTTTAATTCTAAGTCGATTGATCAAAACAGAATTTCGAAATCATACCACAGAAAAAAATTATGTCGTGTAGGCAGAAACTTTGAAACATTTTGCAAATTATGATGAGCGATTGCTTCTGCTTTTTGAGACAAATAAATAAAACTCATGATAATTTTAAATCCTCACACAAGAAATGAAGGTTGAGATCTTTTGTAAATGCATAATCATGAGAGAGATTCTCAAATTTCATTTTACAGTTAAATAGGAGGAGAATACAAAATAGCTGCTAAGAAAAATTCAGCAAAATTTTTTAAGAGTCTTAAAAGAATGGCTTTTGGCAGTATCCAGCAGTAAAAGTTTTTTTCCGTTCCTGTAATTACCAACAAAAAATTTTATTTCCAAGTCTTTATTTTTCAACTCAGAAAAAAAGTAAAGTTTAAATCTTTTGTTTGTAAAAAACTTCCAGACAAAAAATACCGAAAATAAAAAAACTACAGGTTAAAAAACTAGATATCAGAGAACAGATTTTTTATTGACTGCTTTAAAGATGAACTCCATCGGATGCTTTTCAGACGTTTTGTTGCTGTTTTTGTCGTCTAAAGCCTGCTTGTGAAGATTGTTAGCTCTTCCGGAAGGATCAGTGTTTTCTTGCCATTTGGGTATCCAAGGCACAACTGTCTGAGCAGCCAGTTGGCTAGGAAAATGCTCTTCAAAAACTTTGCGATAGAAGTAAGCTTCTTTTGTAGCTGGCGGATTGACGGGAAATGTTTCTTTGGCTTGGCTCAACTGAATTTGTTTTTTATTGGTAAAATGTAAATATATATATGAAACTTGCCTGTTCATCAGTCACATGCTCGCTAAAGCTGTCCACCAAATGAGAAATCCAGCCGTAACCTACTCCATCCGAAAACTGTTCCTTTTGGCGCCAAAGAATTTCGTCAGGAATAAATGGATCTTCCTACAAATTTTAAAATAATGTAAAACATATAGGAATATAAAAATCTTACTGGATAATCAAATGCTTTTCGGAGAACCCACTTTTCAATTAATTTCTCACCCTCTTTTTTTGGCCTTCTGTATTTGGGTTGGAGCAACATAGCAGTGTCTAGAAACTGTTTGTCTAGAAAAGGCACCTTAAAACACATTCATGATTAAGTTGAATAAAATTATACAGTCAGCCCTCGATAACTCGGCACTCGAAGCCCAGTATTTTGGAGTGCCGAGTTACCGGGGGTTGACTGCAATGCCAAAGCTTATATGAGAGCACAGCTTACAGGTTAAATACCTGATTGTATTTAGTAATTTAATTTTGGTTTTCGATTTTTGTATAATTTTCCAGATTTTGCCGTCTTTTACTTTGTAGAAATTGGTTTTTGCAAAACGATTAATCTTCTATTGTCTTTACTGTAGGTGACGTTAATCACTTACTCGCACTTCTATGCTGTTAGCCATACAAGACTTATCAGCCCTCAGACAGTCCGAAGTAGATAGAAGTTTGACACGACGAATCGTCTCCTAAATACTAATTGTAAAATCTTTATATGTTAGCAAACATTCGGATTGCCCACTTTTTGGAAGTCCTCATCACTGGGGGCATTGTGGAAATATAAATAGCCGCCAAAAATTTCGTCGGCCCCCTCTCCCGATAAAACCACTTTTACACCCTGCTTAGAGATGTATTTAGACAAGAAAAACATGGGTGTAGAAGAGCGAATGGTGGTCACATCGTAACTCTCCAAGTGCCAAATCAGTGTCTTGATTAAGGAAATACCTTCCTGTAAAATATGCAAACTTTTAATTTCTGACAAACGAGCAAAAAAAATCAAACCTGAATGCTAAAATGGAATTCTTGGTGATCTGTTTTGAGGTACTTAGCAATATGTCTGGCAGCTATCAAGTCAGGTGCATTTTCATCTAATCCAATAGAGAATGATTTGATTGAGAGACCTAACTCTTTCATTTTACGCATAGCAATGGCACTGCAAACAAAGGCTGCAATGAGTAATGCTTGAAAATAAGTAATTAGTAAAACCTGATCAGACTAGAGTCCAATCCTCCCGACAAAAGCACTCCAATTGGAGCATCACTCATGAGACGTTTGTGAGTGGCTTCAATCAAGTGATTTTTGAGAGTGACTAGTTCTGGCACTTTAACTGCCAGCTCGAAGTTGTACCAGTTAGGCTGTAAAAACAAATCAGATAGTAAAAAAATTTTATACAAAGACAACTTTGTAATACTGAACCATCCCTTCTTCTGGAGTCCAGTAGTGACCAGGTGGAAAAGCTTGCAGAGCCTTTTCTCCTGTTTCAAGAACACAATGAAATCACCATATGAATAGAGTTGTTGAATGGAAAATTTCCAGGGGAAAATTGATCATATTTCCTCGGAAAAATTCGTAAAAAAAATAATTTAGGAAAAAAATGTTCTCGAGGGTGGTATATAATTAAAGTAAATACGGTACGTCATTTTGAAAATAATGTCTGGCGTAAAGCTTACTCGAGTTGGAAATTTTTGAGAAAAGCGAAAAAATAATGAATGGGAAGGCTGTCATACGGAACCATCCCTTCTTCTAGAGTCGGTTGTGGGTTGGTGGAAATTTTTAAAATCTATTATTTAAGTAATTGTGGTAATTAAAGTCAGCATGATCACCTTAATCAACCTATAAAATTTCATAAATTATGTTTATGAGTAACACTTTGAGTACCATTCAATTCCACTTTGAGTTGCAAAACATTTCTTTTCTTGGAAAAGAAAACAACAATTAGAGCTTTTGAGGCAGATATTTTTTAATATGTTTTCCTGGAAATTTTGCCGAAAAATCTCTACAATGAGGTTTTCGCGAAAATTAAACAACCCCAAGTATAACCTCTAATAAATAGGCCACTCTTCTTTATCAAGGAAACAATGCCACAAACCCTTTATTTGAAAAAGGGAGGCCCGTTAATTAGAAGTTCTACCGTATGTCATACGTTATATACTAACCACAAATGTCTTCAATGCATTTCATTTCACTGCTGAAACAGTGACATACTAAATTTGTGTTACTTTTAGGCAATAAAATAATTTAAAAATACCTAAAAAAGTTCCTTCCATCCTTATCAACGCCAAAGTACATTTGCTCTTTAAAAAATTGTATGATCTCTTAAAATTAAAAAAACCAAAGTTAATAATTAGCTCACTAATTCCAATAGGATCTCTAGCCACAAGAAACTCATCTTCGTAAAGAATAGCAAAGGCAAAAACACCATCTAATGTGTTGCAGATCTTCTGATTGTCTCCTCTATACTTCTCATACAAGAACACCAGAATTTCGGAATCTAAGCTTTTCTTTTTTGTGCAATCTTCTTTTTTTAATATATACAAAAAACAATTACCACACGTTGTTGTGAATTTGTATTCACTAAGCTCCCCTTTCTCAAGTGCTTTAAAGTTGTAGATTTCGCCATTGTGAACCACCTACGTACTTATGATAGAAAAGCTCAAAAATATTAAGGTCAAACTTGGTGATCTTCTTTTGTTCCTTGAATTGGCTGGATGCACCCCAAATCCATAATAGCCAGTCGCTCATGGCATAAAATGTTGCCATTTCGGGGGTGCTGGTAGAAGCCTCTGTAATCTGGTCCTCTGTGCTTTTGTCTTCTGCAAAGATTAACATACTTTTTTTCATTGTTTGCAAAAACCTACTTGGACAGCTGCTGAGCCTTTTGGACACCAAAATGAGCCGTCGAAGAGCAGTTTTTTGGATGACAAATCGCAAAGATGCCACACATATTCACTTAAAAGACTAACGAATACTTTTTTTTTCATCAAATTATAATAATAGTATTGAAATTTGGTCCACGTTCACTGAGCTTTAAATGATTATGGCAGCAACATAAAAAAGCAAGAGGAGCAGCGGTTGCATCATTCCGCTCGTAAAAATCGATTAGCCAAACAATATTACAAAAAGCAGATAAATTATGGAATGCTTCTTTAAGAGAAATTTCATTTGCAATAACAATTGAGTATAACAGAAATTCCAGTGAAAGGCTTTTTGTTTAAAAAACTTATTTTACCTTAAATATAGCAAGAAACTTTTTCTTGCTATAAAAATTGTTTTTTGCTGGGTTTTCACAAGAGCGTATTTTTCAAATTTTTTGATTCATAAAAAGACCCATAATTCAATAATACTCTTTTCTTATCTTTTAAAGATCTCAAACATATCTTTTAGTGTGTGGTTTTTAGATTTAGAAAAAGTTACGTTCCTTTTACTCACAACTAGGACACAACTTTTTTATTTACATTCGTTTAAAGAAGCCTCAATTCATCTAGCCAAACAGAAACAAACAACACCAGAATAATGATAATTGGAATGGAGATTATGAAGCAAGTTGTAGAGTTTAACAGAACTGAAATAAAATTATTTATCTGTTTAATTCAATCAGACTCCAAAAACCAACAGTATTTGCATTCATAATTTTGCAGAGTGGCAGAGAAAAGTCTGGCAAAATGGCTTCTGGGTTGCTCTAAATTGGGGATTGTTTCTTTTGCAAAGACTTTTTCTATTGTTGATGGGCTTAAAGGCTCATTTCTGAGAGGAAATATTGTGATTCCATTGCTGGTTCTAATAACCTCTGCCTTTGGCTGGATTGGCGATGATCCATGGAAACTAAAAATAGAAGGTTCTTAAAGTTAGTGCAAGAGCCAAAATAAAGTATAAATCTTTTTTAATGTACAATCACATTCATAGAGATCTCAAATAATTGCAGATCGTAAAAAAAGTACAATACATGTCCCATCTTTAAATAAAAACATCACAAAAATTAAAATTACCTGTTGAAAAACTCTCGAATAGCTTGCTCTTTTTTCATACCTCATAAATATCTATCAAAGCTACAACTATTACCAATCAATATAGCTTATCTTCTTTTTGAAATATAAGTTTTTGCGTGAGAATTAGAAGAAAAATATCTATGGAATAAAACAAGCTCTCAAACACATATTTATTTTTGAAGTGTCCTTGAGCTGAACACAACCACCCAGTAGTAAGTCGCTGCTAACAAAAAAAAAATTCAATGCGGATGTTCTAAGTTAGGAAGACTTGTAATTTTGATTTGTTTCATTATTTAAATAGCGTATAAATGTCACAAGCAATATCTTTATGTTTTTAAATGCAAGTTGGTAACATAGTCAAAAATCGCTTGATATACAAGGAAGATGAGATTCATTTAAAACCCTGCGAAAAAAAAACATTTCAAACAGACAAATATTGCTACGTAAAAAAATGAAAAATTTCACCAGGTTAAGAATTTTGAAATAAAACTTAATATAAATCCACAAATATTTGGACTTTTGTAACTAACATTCGTTGAAGTAAATATCTTTTTAGAATAGTCAAATAAAATTTAAAAAAAGAAATCAACAAAATATATACAGAAAAAAAAACTAATTAAATCATTAAAAGTTTAGCCTATAGCGTGAAAATCAGAAACTTCTTAATAAAGACTTTTAATACGACTAACAAGTCAACATTATTATTATATATAATTTCAATGCTTTTTAGTTCATCCTTGTCTGTCTCACAGCTCTAGGCTTGATCTCAAAAGATCGTGTCCAAGTCTCCTCCTCCGGCAAATAATTGGTGAAGTTGTCAAAGACACGTAAAATCTTGTCATCTCGCTGAATATCATATGGCCTACAAATTTTAAAAATGAGCATTAAGCCAAAAAAAGGCTTTTTGTTGCACAAACCAGGTTTTAAATCTCCGTATATTGTCGAGAATAGCAAATTGCTGCCATCTTTTTCCATAGTTTATTAAATCTTTTCCTTTTTCATTTTCGCTTTTTTTTTCGGATTCAGTGTTTGAAAAAGAACGATCGGGATTGCCCACATGCACAAATGTGAGATCTTGTAGAATTAGACCACTAAAAGTTGTTTTTTATAAAAAAGAAATTCTCTTCAAAACGTACACATAGGGAAGACAAGGTGGAGCTGTTTCTGACAACAATTTGCGGTAGTTTCGGAAAGAGTGTGAGCTCTCCATTACTTCAGCATGTTCGGCCAATTGATCTTTCAAATTCTTTGTCCAGTCCAGTCGTCGCAATGGACCGGAATCCAATGCTGAGAGAATAGCCAAATAACTGTTGTAATTGCCCATTTTTCGTAGCTGCTAAATTTTAATAACTTTTCTAACTTAAAATAACATTTACTAATAAGCTTGCCTTCATAATCTTGATAAATTTCAACAAATATTTTTCTCTTGTTCGTTGGGAAGGCTGAGAAATGACTTGAGTGCGAATCCAGTAAGAAACTTTGTTGAAGTGCTCCTACACAAGAAAAAAGATTGAAAAAGTCTCTGTTACTAAAAAACATACAGTGAATGTGACAACATTAGGACTTTTTAACTCATTTTGGTCTTCAGCCCACCACAACATCTCAGCTGGCTGAATTTTAACTATTAAAAGTTACTTTAACAAAATTCTTGGTTATATTCACCTCAATTTTGTTGAATAACTCGGCATCTAGAGCTGTAATTTGTTTGGCAAGCACAGAAGAGCGGAACTCAAATATTGATGGCACTCTAAATAGAGTTTTGGATGCTTAGGCTCAAATGTTTGAAAAAAAAAACGCTCTGCTAGTAGATGTCTTTAATGTTTTTTTGGCCAAGTTGTCCAAGAAATTCACGTGAAAGTTATTAATTCTATTCACAATGTGACTTAGAAAGCCATATACTGTAAACCCTGATAATCCAATTGTCACACTACTTGGTCGAGATCTCAGTCGAGGTACCTACACATGCTTCAATTAGCCCACCCCTAGACGGAGGTGGAAAATAATAATATAAATAAACCCAGATGGTCTTATTATAGAAAATAAGTTACTACTTACTGTTTTGCAGCTTCTGACAGAGCATCAGAGTAAAAGGAAGAATACGGTCTTGTGCTCATTGACTTTTCTTCTATTCTTTCTATCAACCTACGCCTAAGAATAGTTTCGTTTTTTCCATAGTAAAAATGAAGGCAAGAAACCTTAATATTCTTGCAAAGTCATAGTTGCCAGCCCTGATTAGCTTGTAGACAAATGAGGTGACGGTGGTCACTAGCTCCTTTGTCAACTCAATAGTGCATAGCTCGTGAACTACTCGGACTAGCAGAGAGAATGTTTGTCTGGCTGCCTTTTGTTCTTGAGAAGCTGTTTTCTGCTCTCGACGGGCTACCGAATTCATGTAAAGATATCTATAAAACTTATTTTAGTTCAAGGGACGAAAAGCTTTGCACAACAAATGTCTACCTTGTGATCAATTTGTTAATCAACTCTATAGATGAGACAAAGCTTCTGTAAGTTACCAAAAAAGCTTCTTGATATAATAGAGAGCAGGTCTGTGTGGCATAAACAATTAATGCTGTTTTCGGTCCTCCTCTTACCTAAAATAAATAATGTATCGAAAATGCCGAAAAGCAATTAGATAAGTGTCGCTAATATTTTTTACGCGCAATTAACCCAAGATAATTTCGTATATGTATGCCGCAATATAGAATTAAAAATATTTTCGGCTCGTATTTCTGCAATAAACAGGACTACATACTTTTGTAAAATCATTAAAAACAATAATTCCATCAGAAATTGTTAGCACAAATATAAAATTATGCAAATTTATGAGAGTAGCAAGAGAAGCATCAAATGATAAACAATTTTCAGAGCGCAATGACCACAGGAGCAGCATTTAGCAGGCGTAAATCCTAAGGGAGATCATATTTCTTGGGAAAGCAGAATAGCAGCAGATTATGAGTGAGGGGATCAAAATTATATGACAAACCAGTGCAGAAGCCACTTCTAAACATATTAATTTGTAAAAAAACATAATTAACTCCATATTATATTAAAAATATTGAAAGGAAAAATTAGCAATAACAGTATAAAGAAAATAGATTGTTCCGGAGAAGAGTAACAAACACATTAACCACAAAAATTGCTTTTGTGGGGTTGAAGATAACAACAAGAGAAGAAGCACTCTTCTGCTCATAAGACCACAATAAAGCAGTAGCAGCAGATGTTGTTTACGCTCTCCACTACAACAAAAACAGATGTGAAGGATATAAGCAGAAGTGAACAGGAACGAACAGGGCTATTGTGCAATTTTTCAAGAAAAGGTCAAGAAAAAAAATATAGCATAAAAAAGTAGGTAAAAATATATGGTTCTTCTGAAAATTCATGCTAATTTAAAATTATTAAAAATCAAAGCGAGAAAATTATATCACCCTATAGTACAGGGCCTGTACATTAATTACTTCAGGGAATGCTGTTTTTTTATTTCAAGTGCAGACATCCTAGTATTTAGATATAAAAATTTAAAGAATCTTTGAAGAGAGATGAGTACAAGCTATCTTTATTTGCCCCTTTTCTCAGGCCCCGGAAAGCAATTAATCAGAAGGAAGGGGCAACAAAGCCTATCTCTATCTTAATGGTCCGAAAAGCAGGATTTGGGTGGTTTATAACAGCCAACAGAACTCCATAAAGATTACTACTACCACATTGTGCTTTCTTTTCTCCTCCTTGTCTTTTGAAAGGGAGCCAATGGATTCCATGAAAATTGCAAACATGCAATTTCTGTGGCTTTAATAGCTGTTATAGATAACCAATGGTATGCCTACATTGGATTCCCAATGGAACAGACGGAACATGAGTCAATTTCAATATTTTTTTGGAAATGCTCTTTGCTTCTTTTTGGTAGGGTAAAAATCAAAAAAGTTGATTGTTTGGTTGAGTCTGCAGTTATTTATTGTGACTTTTTTAGTAAGAAACTTTAAGCATTTTATGGATTGCAATTTTTATTAATTTTTTAACTTCTTTTAGTTTGAATTGTTAGCTTGCTTTGATTATGAGTAAGTAAAAATAGAAATAAAATAAATAACAGTGGAAGTATTAAATAGGCAAAACCTGTGGATTATAGGAGCTTTAATAGAAAAAAGAATTGCTTACTTCAGTTGGTTTCGAAAATTGGTCCTTTGCCCGGAGAACAAGAAAGTCAGTGACAATCTAAAATTGCTTTTTTCACACATATAATACAGGCTCGCGCAATTTTCTCTCTCAAGGCCTGTTTGGCCATAAATTTTAAAATTAGTAGTATTTTGAAGAGTTGGAAAATCGAATGACACCAAAATGACAACAGATACTAGAACGCCTCAGCTTTGGATTAAAAATATATTCAAAACTTCAGATTCAAAAATTTATGGCCAAAACCAACAGGATAGAGAAAATTGCTCCAGGATGTAAGACAAAATAGCAAAATTTTACTTCCAAGCTTTCCAATAAGCTTTTTGATTTGGAACTGCTTGCAAGAGCGGAAGTTGGCAGAAAAACTTTTTCCAACTCCGTCTAAACTTTTATACATCAAAATGCAGTATTAATGCTATTAATTATACCACTTCTTCTGTTTCATCTAAATATTTGGTCGGGATGGATATGTGCTCAGACAATGAATCCCAAGACTGTAGAAGTTGTTTTAGGTCAACGTAGTCATGAGTGGGGGGTGTGCCAGTGTTTGAGCCTAGAAATTGATTGCATTAAGGTTGTTTACACTTGATTTTGTTTATGGATTATTTAAGTTACTACTAAACTATACCAACCAAAATAAATTAGCTGCTCTAAATACCACTCAATTATGGTCATATCCCGTGAGATTATCGACTTAGTCATCGAAAATGAGGTTTATATACCCAAAAACAGCAAATACTACAATAAAGATCTAAAATTATCGAATTAATTAGCATTAATTTGTGAATCACAGCAAAACCTGCAAAAAATATAGGAAACGCCATTTCATTCGATAAATTGTTGCAAGACAGAGACTGATTTTATGGGTTCTTTTCTCTGTTTACTCTCTTCCAAAGCAATTTATTTTTTCATACAAAAGTAAGGCTGCAGCCTGTTTTGGAATATTGTTTTTAGAAAAATGTAAAGTGAAGAGATGAGAACCAAATTGTTCTCCGCTCTGCCTCTTCTATATTTCTGTGTTCTTTAGAAGTGTCTCCTATTCTTATTATACAATACATATGTATGTAAAAAAACAACAACCGAATAAACTTTAGACGAAGGAATATTTTATGGTACTTAGGGGTTTCCAGCTTTGGTGTCTTGTTTGGGCTATTCTTTCTATTTATAACCTGTCTTTATTCGCATGAACTTTCAATGTGTAATCACACAAATGAAAATTTAATCTCTTGTCTGCATAACAAGAGGTCAAGCTCTAAATTTTACAGCAAAAACAACACACAATTTTGAGCATAATTGTGCAAAAGAAAGCTGAACTTCTCCAAGTTTAGCCATCGTGCTCAAATTAAATCCAGTTTACTTTTTTCATCTTTTGGCTGTGAGATTTTCAGCTTGACGGCGTGCATTCAACTTTTCTTCACGTGCTTAAAAACTCAAATTTTGTGTAAAAATCTCACAGAATACAAAATTTCTAACAAAATTTTAAAACATTAGCGTTTAAAAACTGCTTAGAATAATATTAACTAAGCAAAAAAGTTAAAAATAAATTAATTAAATATGTTCAAAAAATATATAAACTTTTAAATCTCTAAAAATTGTTCAAGTTCAGAGAGAAAAGTCTAGAGATTACTAATAACTGATTTACAAATGAAGTCAGATAAATGTTTTTTCGCGCAATCTCAGTTTCCGCTTAATTGAACAAAAAATGTGGGTTGGGTGCTGTTGATAAAAAGAGCAACAACAAGTAATTACCTCACGACACACATGAATTAGCGCATTTCCTACACCACTTAATAGACCAATGGAATGTGTGGGAGTGGTCAAGCACATACCATCATAAATGAACAGTTTTATTGGTTGGCGCAAGCCAATCCGTTCCCACTACAAAGAAACCACTTGAAAAATATTTGACCTTGAATTTAGCACAAAAATATTACAAAATTTTTGAAAACAAACCGTATGTGTAAGAAATCCTTTTCCTCTGCTGCTCTTCATAGAACCTAGAAAGAAAAGTTTATTTTTCATCAATTTTTTAATTTTCTTGTTAATACCGTAGATTGTCATTTAGAGTAATGTAGGAAGCCAAAGTAGAGGCTTGGAAAAAGTTCTGTTTGCCCTCTAAATTCTCATCTCCAGAGGTCTACAAATATGTAAATTGTCTACAAAATAGGTTTTGTGATGGGTTTGAAAAATAATGATAATTTTAAACCAAATCCTAAATCATAAGTTGAATACCTTTGTGGACTCCAACACATGCGTCTTAAGTGGGTACATTTTTCCTTCTTGTTCTGTTTCATTTTTATTTTCCTTTGTAAACTGTCTGTCTGGTCGACCAGAGCCAACTATTGATTTCTCTTCGTAAGCTCCTTCCCCTTTGCAATCCACCAAAGTAGCACCCTAAATATACTTTATCTTTTTAAAATAAAAATATTTAATATCCACCTGATAAACTTGAGTTTCTTTTAAATTTAAGTCTGCCAGGTCAACTTTGTGAGCTTCATTTTCCAAAAAAAGTCGCCCATTATGCTTTATCTTTTTTGCTACATATCTGAACATTTTACAATAAATGCTCTAAAATTAATCCTTATAAAAAACCGACTGAGAAGTGGTGCTGGAGACTTTAATGGAGTTGGTCTCTGAAGAATCCCCATTATTTACTGAAGTATCATTTTTATTGCTAAGCATGTCATTTTGAGGCTGCACTTTATGTAATTCCAATTCATCTGCGGGATCTCGAACTGATTTGGCTGATGTTTGAGGAAACTTGGTAGCAAATATTTGTGATGCGTCAAACTTGCTGTTTTCACGAAAAGACCCAAAATCTTCCTCAGTAAGCTTTATATTTCTATGTGTCCGAATGGTTAGCTGAAATGACGTAATCTATGTTTCTTGAAAAAATTACAATAATTTGCTGTTTAAACTTTAAATTCCAATTGTAGATACATAGCCTTTTTTACTCTACTGGACTATGTACTGAACTAAGTTAGATCTTATTAATGGTTTAGATCAAATGACTTACACATTTTTTGGTTTGAGACGTGTTGACTGTTCGTGTTTTTTTTGTGTGAATCTCTCTGTTGCCTTCTTTTTTTATCCTTTCCTCACATATATTTGCAAGTGTTTGCTCTTCCCGTTCCTCTCTTTCTTCGTCTATTTGAACACCAGAGTCGGAATCTTCTGAATCGTCCTCCTCGGGTTTGGCTAGCTCAGGAAGCTTGGGATCAAACCTTTCAATTTTTCTGCAATTTCTTAGCATTTTTCTATCAGAATTTTTTAAATAGACTAAAGTTTCCAGTTTACCTCAGTCTCAGCTGTTCAATCAACTGGTTGATGGATTCATCACAAAAGTATGTTTTAATCTGGGGCAGTATATTTACATTTGAAGTGATTGCCTTATTTCTTTCTTTCAATGGGATTTCGGTTAGTCTGCTTACCAAATCACTATTTTCTGAACTTGAAGCATGGCCATTGGTGGGTAGTGAAGTGTCATCGTGAAAATTAGAGGCTTCTTTTACAGAGAATATCTTTAGAATACACTTTTCTAGGTTGGCTAGATTTTTCAGGCCTATTTGAGTGGTTTCTGTGGACTGATCTGCCACTTTGTTGACTAGAGTACAAGAAAAATTTTCGTATATTTGCTCATCTAGCCAGTTGAACAAAGTATTGATTGAGTCCTGAAGTGTTGTTGTACTCTTTTTATGCGCAAAATTTGCACAAACCTCGAGCTTATTAAACCCAGTATTGCTGCCCTTCAGGTCACTGCTTATGGACTGCAGAAGAGAATCCAACAAAGCTGTTGAGGAGCCACTGTATTGGGTCACTTTTCCGGCTCTAATTACTTCTTGCAAATAGCGCAATGTTAGATACAGGTATTTGGGCAAGTTCATGCTGGTTGGGTGGGCAAAGTAGCCCGCCTAAACAAGTTTATTAAGAAATGCCTTATTGAAATAATGTAACAAATTTTTTATGTCAGAAGTAAAAACCGCATTTACTCTACGAACCTCAAGTTAAATTTTTGTTTTGGAATTTGGTCATTTATTAAAAGTTTCTGATTTAAAAAATATTTTAAAATAATACAGGGTGCATGAGCTTTAAAAACACAGAATTTTTTTTTTAGTATTTTATGAGCTATTAAAGTCATGTTGGCGAGTTATTAGAGGATAGGATATAGTTACAGGATGGTGGTATCAGTAGGAATCAGTATATAAAAAAGGAATATGCCTATCATTATTTCTGATGATATGTTTCTTTTCACCCGCAATATTCATATACTTCTTTTTTTCCAAGAAAGTCTGTCCAAAACAACCCAGTAATTTTCATCAGATATTTATCTCATAATTACAGCTAGACCTTAATTTTTTCTAAGAAATCCTGTAAGCTTTGAGCTCAAAAACTATTGATGTCAAAGATTCATAAAAAAGCTTGCGTGAAAAGAAAATAGAACTTGCAAAAAGCGCTTTCAAACACAAAGCAGCCAAAAATAAGAAAGAAAAGAATTGTTTAAAAATGCATTTAATTGGTGTTTTGTTGATGGATACTTCAACGAGACCAAACAGAAATAGCTTTTGCAAAAAATGCAAACGTTAGCAGCAAAAAATAGCAGACAAAGATCAAAAAATAAAACTTGAACACTAAAGATACATAAATATTAAAAGTCAGGAGGATTAAACATAATAAAGATACTACTTATTTTTGAAAACAAAAAGCAAAAATTAGGAGAGAAGTGAAAAGCAAGAGGATTAGACACACTACAAACTAATTGAATATTTAGGTGTGTTCCATCTTTTCATTCTCTTCAAGCAAAAGTCTCGGAGAAGAGAGCAAACAAGCCGAGTTATTGCAAGGTGTTGAGCCAGCCAACAAGCTGGTGATGGTGACTAAGCATTTGCGAAAATTCTGCACACTGAATAACTTAAAGAATTATAGAAGAAGAAACAGAAAATTTCTTGTAAAAACGTGTAACATTCATTGTTCCTTCTTAAACAACGTTTTACAACTTTTTAAACATTTATTACTATTGGATTGTTCATTTTGCTCCCGCATGACCACTTTTTTAGCAGAATTTTTATAAAGTGGCCAAGATAAATTTGTCGCGATTCTTCTTTGAATCATCCTTGTAGTGTCTATTGTATGAACGAAAAATATTGGCCAGGTCATCTTGTAGTGCCGAGAATTACGAAACCAAAAAAAAATTCGTCAAAATTTATAATTTGATCAACGTAAACTTATAAATTTTAACAAAGTGATATAAATCTTCTTAATTAATTAAAATGATACCAAAAAATGATCCTGCAAGGCGTAAGAACTTTTGGAACAACCAAATTTTTCGTTGTCTTTTTTTAATGTTAAAACATAACAATATACTGGGGAAGTAAAATTGTAAAATATCTCTCATTCCGGTTCTCAACGAATTAAAAAAAGATGAAAATATGTGTTCAGTAAATGATTTTCAAATGATTTAGAAGAAATGGATGCAACACAAAAGCAAGTATATATATAGAGAAATTTTGGAAAAAACTGAAACCTGTGAAGTGTAGCGAAAATTTTGCAATTGAAAAGAAGGATATTTTTACCAAGGGTTGTTGTTAAAAACAAACGAGTATAACTGCAAGAACTAGTAAAAAGAATTTAAATGTAAATTTTTTTTATATATAAGCAGCGTATATTTTCCAATCTTACCTATTTGCTCAGAGTGCTAATTTTGGGCTTAGACAAAAAAATTACTCAAAAAAAATATATTTTCTATTTTTTATCTTTGCTTAAAGCTAATATACATCCTCTGAAAAAATCATTGGGTTTGTTAATTATTTAAAGGCTTTTCAGTGTTTCATGGAAATGTAAAGACATAAAAAAGTAGCATCTGGCTGCTTTTTTGTTTACAAAAATAGATTGGACAATTCTTTTTGCACACAGTTTGATATTTTTATAAAAAAAGTAATCTCTATAAAATTAAAAAGAACCCAATAAGAAGCTTTAAACAAAGAAACTAAGAAAGTGAGAATGATAAAAACAAAAAATCGTATTCAGACGAAAAAAGCCGCAACTAATCCATGCCTTTAATCCATAACAAAAAATTTAAAGTAACGAATTTTAACCGAAACGTTCTAAGCATACAAGCCCTTATTGAAAACAAAAAATAGCCACAGCTATTAATATACAAAAAAAAATATGAAAAAATGACAAATTTGACAAAAAGAAAGAAAGCCTTACCTCATCATTAGACGAAAGAGCTCCAATTGTAAAACTTCTTCTAATTTGAGAAAGTTTTAAGCGAGGTAGTATTTTCATTATTTTCGCCGATATAATTACCCCTTTTTGGATAAAATTAGCGGTTAGAATAGGTATTCCAAAACACTTTTGGCTTAATTTTAGGCTTGATTTAAAACCAGAGCAATTGGAGTAAATTGGGAAAATACTTCCTGCCAATAAACAATTTTATAGCTTAGAATAAAATTCAGCAGACCAGAAACGTTTTTGCTTAAAAATTTTTGCAAATGCACTCTGCCGTTTGGACTAACTTCTGGCCATACCACAAGCAAAAATCCATTTTATTTAATGCTCCCACTAAATTCACTTAAAAAATCCATTTTTTCTTTGCAAAAATAATCTAAATTGGTAATGGAGCTTTTTAATAAATTAATGTCTTACCCCACCAACATCCGATGAACACCCATTAATCCTTTTGGAGCATCCATTTAATTTAGAGTAGCCAGGTATTTTGGAAATAATATTTTTGGAAAACTGCAGCGCAGAAATGCTAGGTTGTTTAGATGCGAAATAGGAGTTGTGTGAATAGTCTTCTAAAGGTTGTGCATAAAATTAAGATGTGCATTTTACTTTGGCTGCAAAGCCACTACAAAAGACTGCTTGCTACTAGCTTACAACCAAGAATCCCAAGTCCACCCGGCTGGAAATCAGAAAAACGGGGTGTGACCGAGTAGCGTCACCCGTTTTATATCCGAAGGAGATTTTTACCTGCATTATTAAAACCTGGCGCTAGTGTAATGCTATTTATAGCGGCAGGTCCACCGGCACTTTTGCACCTTCTTATCCTTTCATTAAATTGTTTTGGACAAATCCTTCTGCGTACATGTCCATCTGCAGGTAGTACGAAAACAGTTTGAGCAGAATCAAATTGCCGAGGAAGGGCTGGATGTTGGTAAATCATTTGAGAAACCTGAATGTTTTTATGTTCATTAAAAACACCATTTTTTACAACGAAGTAGGACAATAGAAAATGAGCGCAACAACCTGAAAACCAACGGTCAAGAGGACAGCACACAATGAGTAGTAAAAAATTTGTTTAACTATTCTGCCATTTTTAAAAGGCAATGGCATAGTGTGCTGGTCTTCCCAGCTTCCTCTGTTTTGTGTAACAACAATAAGAGGAAAAAATAAACACAATCTTTTCAAAAGTTACAAGACTAAAGGATGAAGACATATTTTTGTCCTTTTTTGAATAACTAAGTAACAATTCAACAATTGATTTTTTGCTTATAGTATTGAAAAATAGGTATCTTTAGAACTTTTAAATTAATATTTATGGAAAAAATAATAAAATTTATTCACTCTGTTCAATCAATGCAAAGGAACAGTTAAAAGGAAGCAGTTTTAAGAAAAGAGGAAAGTAGAAATGCCAAAGTACACTTCTCTTCTTTCTTCTTTTTTAAATCTTTGTCCTTAAAAATGAACAAAGCGTCTTTTTCAAGGCTATGCCCTTTATTTTTGCTTTAAATTGTAGCAAACACCCTTTTGGTTTCGAAAAAGCTAAAAATTAGTAGAGATTAAAGCTTTAGAATCAATTTGTGTATTTATAATTCGAGTCATATTTACAGGGAAAAACTACTGCAAAAAACGAACTGACTGATAAATAGTGATGTTAGCATAAAAATGTTAACTAATTCTTTTTATCGTCGCCCAAAAGGATTAGTAATAAGGAAAGAAACAAAGAAACACAACTTTCTTTGTTTCATGATTAATCTTAACCACAAATAAATATTTTTCTCTGAAGCGTAAATGCTTGAGATAGATTTAAAATGCAGTTTCATTAGCCACTTATTTTTACCAAAAAAAAACTTGTTTTTATGAAAATAGTAACAAATAAATTAGAAAAAAATCATTTTGAAACATTTTTACTGTACTTTAGTAGATTTTGATTACTGTATTCTCTCGAATTATAGCCTACGCGCTTTAAGTTTTCAAACAAGGTACAAACAAGCACTGCATAAAATGGCCTGTGGTGGGCTGTAATAAGAGAATGGCTTATAATTTTTCAATCCCTTTCCGGGTGAATTATAATAATATAAAAGACTATAATTAGAGAAAATACAGCATATCATTCAAAAAATGTGTTCTAAATTCTTCATTTTCACAAAAAAAAAAAGCTTTAGCTTGCTTGATATAATTTCTATTGAGCGCTTTTTAGATAGCTAGCAAAAATTACGGGCAACTTGAACTAAACCATTAATAAATAAATTCTGAAAAATAAAAAGTGAATTTTACTCATGATAGTTTCTCTTTAAATGGTCTTTGCTCAAAAACGCCAGATAATTAAATCCATTAGAATTGATTCTCTAATGGATTTGCAAGAAAATGGGCAAGGTAAACTTATGACCAGCCAGCAGAGAGTGACCAAGAGACGAAAGGAAGGAACGACATCCTAAGACAATGAGGATGTAATTCAAATGAAGGCACAACAAGATTAATTAGTAACGAAACAATGAATTTTGGCGCTATTAGCGAATACACATCCCATACAATTTTTTCAATTTTTAAAAAAGTGTGTGTTAACCATTTCTAAGCAATCCTTATCCCCCTAGGAGGGCGACGTGGGCTAGAGACTAAGAAATGCGCACATACCTGCGATATAATTCCTGGTAATACGAAACAATTACATTTGAGGAAGTTATATTCAGAGCGACAGAATTTCTCTAAAGAAATGAACAACTAAAATTCCTTATGTTACTTTTTTGTGTAATAAACTTTTAAAAATTGAATGCCCGAGTGTCGTTTCAAAAAGAGAATATCCCCTGGAGAACTATCAATCTGATCATATCACATAGAACCAAAAAGTAATGCTTAGAAGGCAGAAAAACAGCGAAAGCAAAAAAGTAAAGGATGCTAATGCTACAAAAATGTCTGAAGACTTACATTAAATTTTTAAAGCAGGTTGATCTATTGACACATGAAAAAGTAAATGGAAGTGATATCCCAAAAACAAGCATGAAAGTTTTGCTTGTTTTCTGCCCATTGATTCACTTGTGACTCATGCATGTTGCACAATTTAGCTCCCATTGTCCTTAAGTATGCACTCTATGAGTTGTTGCCACAAAATTTAATTTGTTTTATTCTTTCTTCTTTTACACTACTTTTGTGGTTCTGTCCAGTTTAGCATAATTTATAATAACAACACTGATTTTAATACGACTGAAAAAGTTGGTTGTTCTTGTTTAATTTTTGTTAAGATGTTGGAGAATCTTTGCTCTAAAAACTGCAGCCTTTTGAGATCAAAGACAAAAAAAAAGAGTTACATGAACTGCTTTTCTCTTTTATTTAGTATGACTAAATTTCTTCTTAAATTGCCAAAAGTCTACTCCCTTGGCAATGGCAAACAAATATCTCAATTAGAATAATTGAACGTGAAGCAACAAGATGACTTATTACATTAAACATAGTTCATTGAGCACCAACTTTCAGTTATATAAACTATGATTGTCGAACAAAAAGTAGACCGCAAACAACAGTATTACTCTGCCTCGAAAAACCGAGCACTGGAATTCAAAATCGCTTCTCGCATTCAGAAGTCCTCAATTTTGCAATGACTTTTACCAAGTTTGTATGATAGATCAATGTGATAGATCAGATTCAAAGCTTCAAAATTTTTGGACCTTTGCCAACTCTAATTACAAACTTAACAGCTCAAGTGGTAACAAAGTTTGTTGATAAAAACAAACAAACTTTTGACAAAACAATCCTGTTTAATTATGTTTAATAAACCGTCTATATTCTTGCAAATTTGTACAACTGCGTGTCACGGATTGTTTTTGAGTTATTTGTTCCTCTTATCAACCTATTACGTCCCATGGTGCCAAAAGGTTTTTCAGTGTTATTGTGTCCCAACCTGAATTTTTAAAGTAGCAAAGAGCAAATAGACATGGAGGGCGAGAAGTCAGGTGTCAGTGTGCAAAATTATGAGAGTAAAGAAAATCTGGCTTAATATATTTCCTTTTTATTTTTTTCGATTTTTAAGAACTACGAAGAAAAATTACTAAAAATTTGAGTCTACCGCATAATACAGATCTGGCGTGCACGCTATATTCATATATCCATAGTTTCTTCTCGAGTTATTTATGTAGTTATTTATATCAGTGAGGGCATGACTTAGTTCTCTTAGCAGTTCAAGCTTTAAAAAACTTTGTGCAACTTATGAAAATAAGCTATTTTTTGTATAAACGCTCAATAAAAAAACTGTTTTCAAACTGACATGCAATCATTTTGCCATTTCTCTGCCAAAACATTCATTGTAAACAGTACCTTTATACAATTTTGGATAGCAAAGTTTGCTAAAAGCGTTTATTTTTCCACTTTTGTGTGATCGATCCAATCTTGTTGTGCATGAAATTGAGTGTAGTTGTGCTAAACTTAGCTTACAAAATGCATGTATATTGTAGAAACACAAGTAATGGACAACAATTTTGTTCCCAATTATTAATTCTGTTAGTTCCAGGTCACCCCTATGCGTCAACAGAGAATATATTTAGACAGGCAGTGCCTGACGAAAAAGTCGATTGGCAAAATCCCTACCCCGGCTACAACCCTCCAGATTACACAGCCAAGTCAGTGCTGAATAACCCTCCATGGGCTGATGCCGACGACCCCGCCCTCTACACTTTTAATGTCGAGGAAGGAAGCGTCAATCGTACGTCCTATGTCTCGTAAGCAGTTCTCATTTTTATCCATTCTGGCTTTACTATCACAAGAATTTTCAGACAATACAGTCTGGATGATAAAGGAAGACCTATGAATCCTATGGGCAGAACAGGTCTGGCTGGCCGAGGACTGCTTGGCAAATGTAATGCTACTTTTATTTGTTAATAAGAATCAAAAACTTGCGAAGTACTGGGATAGGTATAACCGAGTAACGCCAAAATTTGCATAAAAAGATCGTGGTATAGTCAGCCCGTAGTTTTACTATGCTTCTAAAGACCCGCTTAAAGGTCTCATAAATCGTAGGGTATTGAAAGACTTTAAGCTTATTAGTTTGGGCCGAATTAAACCTGAAAACATCAACGATTGTCATTGTTTGCAATAATTTGCAGGGGGTCCCAACCATGCTGCTGATGCACTTGTTTCTCGCTTTTGGAATGGCCAATTGCAATATGTTGGCATTAAAAGAAAAGACAATGGTAACATATTGCTAGTCAAATTTTTTGTAAAAATTTACTTGTGTTTAGGTTTATGGGCAATGCCTGGAGGAATGATAGACAATGGTGAAGATGAACAAAGTTGCTCTATCAGGGAGTTCACTGAAGAGGCACTCAACAACACACCTAATCGCAGTCTTGCACCTCTATGGAAAACTGGTCAACTAGTCTACCAAGGCTACGTAGACGACAATCGTAACACAGACAACTCGTGGATGGAGACCACTGTCTTCAACTATCACGACACTGAGGGATTGTTCGATAACATCCGACTACAGGTATGCATATTCAATAAAAAAGGGAATACGTGAGGATAGAGTTATGGTCTAACTCCACTAATACCTGCGTTCTATAACAGAGGCTAATATAGTAAATTACAAGCATATTATTTAGGCTAGTGATGACGCTACAGATGTTAGATGTAACGACTAGCATTTTCTCTGCTTTATTCCATAACCTTTTTCCGTGTTGTAGGGATCACAGTGCAGCCAAACGTGCAGAAAGACACCACCGTATTTCCATCACATACCAATATAATCAAGCTGTTTGCTAAGAAGCATGGCATTAAATTTTAGTACATTGTTGATTAGATAAGATACTTCCTGTTGTAGTCCAAATTTGCTGTGCATATAAATCAAATGATTATAATATATTACCATTTGCCATCAGTTTTAGTCAAATATTTTGCTTTGATTATAATTATTACAGGGAAAACCCTCATTTTTCAGTTTTATTTGCAGTTTCCTGTCATTATTCATCACAATGGGCAGTCGCAGAGAGCAAGGTCCTCCAGCCATCAATGGTCTCCACTCTCTAAAGGTGACTTTTTCCAACATATTGCAATCCTAACTGATTCCTTCATTCCAGGTTGACAACCTTAGCTACAACACTAGTGTGCACGAGTTGAAGCGAATGTTCGAACGCTACGGGGAGATTGGAGATGTGCACATCCCCAAAGACAGACGAACCAACCAGTCTCGGGGTTTTGGATTTGTTCGCTTCTATGACCGCAAGGATGCTGAGTAGGCTTTATTCACAATCTTTTTACTCTCTACTACAAAATTACCTATGATTCAGATATGCTGCCTCCAGAATGGATGGACGCAGAACTGATGGACGCGAGCTGCGTGTCAACATGGCCAAGTACGACCGTCCCATTGATGAACGACCCGGTGACCGTCGTGGAAGGTAGACCCTTTGAAGCCAATTATATATAGGTTAAAAGCAGAATTCCAGACTAAATTACGCAAAAAAGCTACATTTTGGAACCAAAATTCTTTTTTTTACTTTACAAAATTTGAGAATGAAATGTAGCAGCTGGTGCTGTCAAAGCCAAGCCCTCCTACCCTCTTTTTTGCTGTGTTAGCAGTGGCTGCTGATAAATAAAGAAAGCAAGGCAGGTAGCAGGGGGTTGTTGCAGTTGCAGTTTGCAGGGCTGTTGTAGTAGCTGCTGACCTTGGTGCTGGGTTGTAATGCTTACTACACTAAGCTGAATTATGTGTGAAAGATAACTTTTTACAGCTTCTTTTACTTCAACCATTTAATGAATTGCAATTTAGGAACCGTTCACGAACTCGCTCACGCACCCGTTCTCCACCTTCTCGCAGGTCTCACCGCAGAAGCAAGCGCAGCCGATCACCACCTGCAGTCTCATCTAGAGGACGTGACCGCAGTGACTCTCCAACTGCTCGTCGATACTCTCGAAGTAACAGTCGCAGCCGCTCACCTTATGATGATTAGATGACTGAGATTGGGAAAAGAAGAATAAAATAATAAGTTTTTCGATACAATGCAACCATCTTTATTTAGCATCTTATGTTTTGAATGGTTATTTGTCATACGATTCAAGATGTCATTGATATTTTTCGATAAAAAAACTTTTGTATTCTTTGGAAATTTAGAAAGAGTAATTATTAGTTTTTTGGTCCCAAAAGTTTTGGACGACTGCTTGTAATCTCAATATTAGGGCTAGACAAAACATTCAAATTCCTTAAATTTCCATTACCGTTGTCAAAAGTAGAATCGATTACATTTGAAAGAGCGCGGGACATTTCTTTTTCATCTATCCTTCGCATGCTCTGTTGTGCCGCCTCAAAAGTTTTTGACCGTCACAAAGCTATATCCCAATATAATAATCGAATAACGACACACAAGAGTTTACTAGTAGACGATAGAAAAAATGTCCCCACACGTTAAAATTTACAAATCTCCATTGTCTGTGAGGGCAGGTGCTAATAGTTTCCTCTGTTTAATAATCCAAAATTATTGTTTCAAATTTTTCCTTAATTTTTTATATTCCTCAAAACTTTAAACCTTAATTTAGAACCCAAATCTTTTTATTTAAATTTTTAAATCTGACCATTCGATTTACCATGCCACCAAAAACATATATTGCTCCTATAGCCAAATATTAGCGAAAAGTATTCGAATCTCTAGGTTTATTAATGGACAGTCTCTGCAAGGGCCGGCAATGCGTGGGTTAGAATATGTGTGCTCTGTTGTCCTGGATACTGTTCAAAAGTCCAGCAACTCATTTTATATTTTTTCTTGACCAAAAGCAAGTCTATTTCATTGCCTAGTCAAAACGAGGTAGAGGGAGTGGTGATACACTCTGCTTCTACTGTTTCTGCCAGTAGGTGGCAAGGTGTTACCCACCCTCTTTTATTCCATTGCGCAGCTCTAGTGTTGATGGTGGGAACGAGTGGACCAGCAAAGCACTTTTCCAGTTCTCATTTGTTTCCTGGTCTGAGCAGACGTCTAGATCATGATACTACACTCTCGAAGATGCACATATATTTTTTGTCAGAGAACTACGTATTATTACAAAACTAATTAATTTTTATTTTACTTTCTTGAATACAGTCGAGTCTCGATTTAGAGTAGTCTCGATTTAGTGTTTATTTTTTCCGGTCCTCAGCACCTACACTAAATCGAGACTCGTCTGTGTATATTTTTAAGATTTTTAGAAAAAATATTAAGAGGTGCCGAAAGACTTCCAACAATTTATTACTTGATTTTTATTATTTTTCATGGACGATGAAGCTAGACTGTTATTGGTTATCAAATACTTGTATTATCCATTTTCTATATTTTTTATCTTTTCTTCTTGTCAGATTACTTAACGAACGTGTATCGTCTGAAAGTAAGTGCTTCTTTTTTAAAATTAACTGAGTCTTTTCAAAATTTAAAAAAACTTCTGTTATTAGGCTGATAACTAAGTTTTGTTGCTTCTTGATCCAACTTTTATTTCAACAACAACAGTAAAAACAACAACTGAAATGAAAAATAGGTTACTCAAAGAATTCTCCACCAGAAATCTTTATCATTTTCCAGCGTTCTTTGAGCAATGCGATGCCACGATGGCACCAAGCGCTACTCTTCGATTCAAATATTTCCATAAGCAACGCCTCAACTTCTTCTCGATTCTCGAATTTTTTTATCTTAAACATATGATATTGAAAGAGTCATATTGGAAAAATATTTTTTATGTCTATATTTTATCCTTCGTAGCTTAGTAAGCAAGTTGTTATTACTATAGCGCATTTTGGAACTAGGGTTGGGGAGAAATAAACAAACAAAAAGAACAAAACAAAGGTTGCAAGGTAGCCGAAGCAGTAAAAGTCAAAGAGAGTGAAGTGCATTGTTGTTTAGTGAGCCAAGCCTCATAATTTTCCTAATTGAAGATGGAAAAACGAAGAGTAACAATATGATCTGGTCAATTTTTTACAAGAAAAACTTCTATTCATCTCTATAGCAATTACTGAAACTTACTTAAGACTTGACCTTCACATTTTTCGGAATAACCTTTGCTCTACGTCTTAAGTGGAGGAAAATAGAATAAATAACAATAAAAAGTAAATTTAAGCAATATATAAAAAAAAATACTTTAAAGCGATAGCAAAAGCTCAACAGTTTGAACTTTAAACCATGGAATATTAAAGAAACTTACAAGTGTTGTCCTATCACCTAAAAAGCCACATCGTTTTATATTTCTCTTTAAAATCCATCCTTTTAAAAGTTCAACCAAAAATATTTAGGTGCCGATCCTCAGCAATTTCTATTATGCACCCACCAATTACCATCCATGCCTCTTTCACCGCTTAGCAAGCAACCCATTCCCGATAATCTCAACGCATACTCCAATCTCAATGATCGAGTTATTGGCATCCTTCCTGCCCCTGGATCTCCTCCTTCTCAACTTCTGCTTACGGAGGCTTTGGACAAAGTTAAACTAAACAGCTCCACTTTTTCATCTTCCAGCCATTCACCTTTTGACCCCACTACGTGTGCCATTAGGCTGGAAGCTTGTCCTCACTGCCTCATATCCGTGGAATTGAAATCATCTAGTGCCTATTTCACTGAGTTTCAAGTAGAAAAACTGTCTCGGTGTGATGATTCAACTTCTATACCCCTTCAACCTTGTTTTAACTTCATTATAGTAGAAGAAAAGGCAGATCATCCATTAGCCCTTCAGAGTTATATTAATTTGGGTCTTCACTCAGCATCTTCAACTACTGACAATTCTCCTTTCTACCGCCAGTTCTCTTTGTGGGATCAGTTCCATGAAAGGGTCAGCTGGTTCAACTCCACTGGTAGTTCTTTACTGGTCTTGGCTGTGATGCGCAATTTAGAAGCAGATGCTCCACTGTTCAGATATATTCACTCTCTTTTTCCTCTTAAAATTTTAGTTGTTGGTAAGCTTTGAGTAAACTGAAAAAAGTGTAAAATTGTTCTGTTCAGAAAATTCTGAAATAATAGAAGGCCAACCGACACACTCGATATTTTTGGCTGAAAAGGAATCTTCAATCGGATTTATTGAAAGCCCAAGATTTCCAGAGCCATACCCAAGGGTTTTGCACAAAAACTACACGCTAATAAATAAAAATACAAGCGGATTTGTGAGAGTGGTGTTTGACGACTTCCATGTACACTATTTAAGCGAGTTGAAAGTGAGTAAGCTAATAATAATTGTTTAATTTTTTGGTTCTTCTATTTTTGTATTTAAAATAACTATTTTTAATAGATTCTTGATTCTAATGGAAAGGAGCTGTTCAGTACTCGAAAAGAACATCGTCGACCACCTGCTCTAGTCTCTAGTGGAAGAAAACTTACTCTGATGTTTGCATCCAAAGATTTTACTCAAATTGTTGGTTTCAAAGCACGCTATGAGTTTGTTGACAGTAGAAGATGGTTAGACAAGCCTACTACTAAAAGTAGACAAAGCCTGAGATAATAATTACTTATTTTTACTAATCTATTTTTTAGATTGCGATAATTATTTGGAAAGCTATGGTGGTAGGATTAGTTTAGATGGTCAAAAACAGCTAGTAAACAGTCACATAGACTGTGTCTGGCTGATTGGCCGTTTTCCTGCTATCTCTCGCACATTTGATCAAATTTACTTGAGCGTGGAAGAATTTCACCTTCGCGGCAGTAGACTTCGCCTAGAAGTTCGTAAAGGCACAAATTCAGGAGCTGAAAGGGTGCTTCTACTTTTCAATGAGCACACTGCTGAGCAGCTAGAGCAGAAACAACCAGTAGATGGTTTTTTGACAGATTACCCTCAGCCTGCTTATTACATTAGATTAAGAGGGTTCCTGAGAATCAAGTAAGATATTAGGTTGTGTTAAAAGTTAGGTGCGTTTTTAAGGAATGCTCTTGTTAGGATCCCTAAACCTAAGCGTAAGCCAGTACCATTTAACCCATAATTGCAGAGGAACTCGAGAATTGTTAATAATTATTGAGCTTTTCAAAACTGTTTCCATGAAATTGTGTTAAAATTTTGTTTTAAGTCGCATTAGATTACCTCAAGTAGAGCCAGAAATGACTCGGATGACCCTCATGTAGCAAAAAACTTTTTCCATAAAAGTCCGTCCACGCCCTAAAAACATGTTTTCTGTGCGTTTTAGGACCTAAAACTTTGAAAAAAACGTCGGCTCATGGATGTTTGAGAGTGTTTAGCCGAATTCCATGCCAAAATTAATCTAAAAAAAATCCCTGAACTTTCGATACGACCTAAGCCTAATATTTTCAATTTTAAAAATACTTTAAGTTTTTTAGCCAGGGCTTGAGCATAATCTTTACTCATTTCTATCGATGGGCCACGGCATTGTGTCCAGGTGTTGGAGAATTTCATTGCGACAACTCTAAATGTGTGAAATCCATGCTGAGGTGTGATGGTGAGTCTACATTGATTCATTAGTGATTTTTTAAACTTTTTTACTTTTTAAATTTTTAAATGTCTACTAAATTAACAACATAACCTAAGGGTTTGACCACTGTGGAGATGGAAGTGACGAGCTGTGCACCATCCCAGACATAGTGCTAGCAGTTGAGTGAGTAAAGCATATTTTTTCAGCAAACTAAAATACTCTTTTTAGTAGCTTTAGCTTGCCTAATATGTTGACTATAGTGGTTGGAGTCCTGTCCATTATAATCATTTTGCTTATGCTGATTGCATTGGCCTCCACAGCTGCTCGGAATCATCTACTTTTTCAATTGGGTCTTTCTATGAGACAAAGAAGGCAAAGAAATGATGGAAACGACCAAAGAACTGCTGCAGCACAAAACATAGGTAAGCGTAAATTAGAGGTTGGCGTGTGTCATAGATTCAGTTTGCTGTTTAGAGGCCAGCATTTCCACCATCCATCAAAGCTTTTGCTCCGACAGCTTCTGCCTCCATTCACACACTTCTGCATCTGGCAACTTGGCAACCTTGCAGGTACCTAATTCACAGGAAGTCTCTAATGAACGGCCACAGATAGAACTCTCCATTCAAACAGCGGGTCAGCGAAGATTTTTCATTCTACCATCAGAGCACCAAATGCCAGGTGTTATTGAAGCCCCGCCCACTTATGCTGACGCGCTAAAACATCCTTCAGTAAGTTTTTCAGGCTGAAAACATCATAATATCAATATCTTAAAAGTAGGCATCTACAATATCTAGAGAAAATGTTAGCCCTAGACCGAATGCTTTTACAAGTGCTAACTTTACTGCGTCACCACTTGTGCCTAGACAAATGGTAAATTTTTCAAAAAGATGCATAAAAATGGGTAGTTGACCTAGTAAAAAGTCAAAAATTGTCATTGTTAAATGCATTTTGGAATCAAATTTTTTAATGTTTCAAAGAACTTTGAATTAAGATGAAAAATAAGTTTTATTGGTAAGCGAAATAAAAATTGTCCTGAGGCGTAAAAATGTGCGAAATCACCAATTTCGACTTTGCAATAAGCAGACCACCCTTCCTAAGAAGATATATTATTTTTATTATTAGGAAAGGTCAAGTCAGTCTTCTCCCATTCAAAGAATTGAAGTTATGCCAGGTGAACAAGAAATTGTTGTGCAGACAGGTAGTCCTGAAAACTAAAAAAAATATATTTAAAAATTTTTAGAAGCCGCATATCAAACAATCGAAAACCCCACTGACCAAGATGAAAGCGTAAAATCAATCGGTAGTAAAATAATCAGCTCTACTTGGCCATCAGCTTCCAAATTGAAAAGGCTAAGAAGTAGTGGGACTGGAAACAGCTCAAGTCATTCTGTTCTTCAGATGCAAATAGATAACTGTGGAACTTTTAAAGCAAGACAGATAAGTCATTCATGTCCAGCTAAGCAGTTCATGAAAGTAGAGAACTTAGTTACGGCAGGTCAATTATCTACTGATAGCAATAAAAGTGATGCATTGAATAGGAAGCAGGCCAACGAAGAAATTTCTACAGAACAAACTGGAGATGAATCCTGGGTGTGAAGACTAAACTTTTCTTACTAAAAAGAATTCTCATGAGTGCTGAGCCAGTGCTGAGACGACAAATTAGGGTAACTCAAAGCAATAGATAACTTTGAATATTGGAGTGTTAAGTTGTTTTTATCTGTCTATATGCCCTTATAAATCTGAGTCTGAAAGCAAAATTTTAACAACTGCTTTGCTTGTTGAGATATGCGCGCAAGTAAGGCAGTTGCTTTTCCATAATGTTGGTATGTAAACTTTTTGATTGCTGAAGGCATTTAAAGAAAAACCTATTTTCAAAAATAGGTAATTTTATTCAAAAATATCAAAATTGCAGAAGAAAAATATGGCCAATTGTCCTGCGGCAACTGGTCAACGTATGTCGCTTTAAAGGGCGGAAACTACTTTTTTTCTGGTTTGAAATGTTTTTTATGTCTCAGGAAAATACAAATACGATGAGAACAAGATTATTAATTAATTTTCTATTAATTGGTAAAAGTTGCAGCTATTTCGGTATGAAAACGTCCTAAAACGCGCAAAAGTTTATGTCAGTATTTCTAAAATTCTTTTTGATAGCTATTATACTTTGTCAAATGGATGCATTAATTTATAAGCTCAATGCTTATCTCTGTCTCTTGTTAGGTCTTCTACTAAACTTTACTTTAATATGGCTAGTTGTTAAAAATTATGGCGATCAAAAAAAACAATATAATTTAGTACTGCTTCAAACAGCTATTCTTAATTTACTGTTTTTAATTATGAATGCACTCTTCATTCCTGTAAGTTTTATGTAGACGAGTATTTTATCTAAAAAACATAAATTTAATATTGAAGAGAAAAGTGAATAGTTTCGAAATTTTGAAACAGGAGATTTTTTTTCAAAACTTGTTAATTTTAATTGGCGGTGCATGGTTTAGACTATTTCTAACAAAATAAAGACAAAAATTTAGAAATCACTTGTTTTTTGTAATTTCTTAACCTTAGAGTGTTTATCAAAGAAAATACTGTATTCATTATAGTTTGAAGTATGTTTTTAAAATAGCCAATGTAAACTTTAATCTATTTTTAATAATGCGTGAAACATCTTTTTTCACATAGCTTTTAGCATTTTCACACAAAATCCGTGCGAAAAACATTGAAATATAAGAGAAAAGAGTTTTCGGCGCCATCCCGATATACCCCTGCCAAAAATAACATTTTTTATGGGTGTCTAAAAAGGTTTGAAAATTTATTTTTAGTCATTTTCAAAAAAAAAAGTTTTTTGCTCTCTTCCATTAAGGTTCTACTAATTTTTCAACCATACATTTTTTGCATACAGTCCTTTTATCCGTTGAGGATCGCTGGATACTTGCACATTTTTTCCAAAAATATACGGTAAAATATCTTAATGTTGTACAGGTGTCGGTTCGGAACCCTAAAATAATTTCTACAGAAATGAACACTTGTTTTAGGTATCATTTGTTGAATCAGGAGTACAAAAAGACTTGCAGTTTGGTATATTCAGTCCCGAGGACAGTGTAGCAGATGAAAGAATTCAAGTGCTTTTTAGTTTTATAAATATATTTTTTCAAACATCTTCATGTGTTCAATTTATTCATCGGTATTTAGTGTTGTGCAGGTTCGCTTAGGCACCTTTTATTCTCCGGTAATGTAAAGTAAGTTTTAGAAAAAAAGAACTAGCTACCTGTCAGTACTTTATTATACTTTTATTTGCATTTTTTCTTTCATTGTTATACACTGCAGCCGTTTTCTACTCCACTTTTTATAATTCAAACACCTGCGTAGACGTCGACTTTTTGACAATAGCAGTTATATTGATATGTTATCTTATTATGATTTGGACAAGCGTTAAAATATTTTTAAATCTTAAACAATCTTTTAATCTTCTAGAAGAAAGACGATCTAAACGGTTAAACAAGCAATTGTTTTTGGCCTTATTAGCGCAGGTAATTTTTTCCTTTCAATTTTATTACTTTATTTCTTGTAATTAACATCCTTCGCATAAAATTACTTATTTGCACATTTAATGTGCAAATTTTGTATCAAAATCGTACTTTGATCGATTGATGTGTAATAAAACAACGAAGAAGCGAAATGTAAGAATTGCCAAAAACGATTTCAAATTAAATACTAATTTAAATACAATCGAGTCTCGATTTAGTGTAGTCTCGATTTAGTGTATATTTTTTCCGGTCCCAGCACCTACACTAAATCGAGACTGTATCATGAAATCAAAAAAAAAAATTCGTCACATACTCTGCAAATCCTATTACTTTGCTAAGTGTTTCATGTGAACTTTGTGTGAAAATATACAAATCTTTTCCAATTGTCTTTTCCATTGTTAAGGTTAGTTTAAAAAAAAATCACAATAACAATATTTTTAAATTCTCATACCGCAATTAATTTTGACGACCAAAAAAACCCTGCAGAAGTTTTTTATAAGTTCTATTTTTGAAACGTGGGATACCTTTTGTTAGACCCATAACAGCATAGAAGAAAGTTGAACTTTATATAAACACCGATATAAACCATAAAACACCGTCATAAAAACTTAATCTAGAGAGGAGTATGTTTAAACAAATCTCGAGTTACAACAAAACAGCCATCTTTTCTAGTCTGTAAGACTTGTGGGTGTGCAAATAAATGAATAAATTTCTTAAATTATTTATGAAAATAGTTTGTAGTGCTTAATCACTGTTACAATTCTGTCGGAATTTCTTTCGAGTAACTTCAAACAGCAATTCAGTAGCAAAAGGTTTAGAAGCTATGATGAACTAAAAAGACATTTTGAGTCTGAGTGAAAAGACAAGAAAGTTTTCTTTAGCGACAATGCATAAATGTTTCTTTGAAATTTTTGAAACTAGTGTCGTAAGCCGAGAAGTAACAGCTTGTTCTACGTTTTTTTTTTGTTAAACGGTTAATTCTGGGGGTGGTAAGTGTAGCGTGCAATGGCTAGCGCCAAATCTTTTATGTGGTGAAAGTACCGTTAATTACTCGGAAAATCATTGATTGTAGAACCCTAGTTAAAATATTAATTGATAGTAAATTTAGGTGCTTATACCATTTCTGTTTTCGCAGCTTCCTCTTGGCATATTAAAATTTGCCATGGTTTACCGAAGTTCCATATCTGAACATATTTCTAATTATTTATCGTTGATATTTTGCTACGATGAAGTCCTGAATCCACTTGCTACAATATTAATTATTAAACCATTTAGAAAAGCAATTTTTTCAAAAAGGAAAAGATCAGATACATTATTTTCAAAGCGCACCTCATTGCGATCTGAAAATTAGTGCTCTGTTTTTAATGACGTGAATTGTTATTTTATATTTGCAACTTATTTATTTTGCCTCTTGTCTTACTTTTTGAAAAAAAAAGATTACAGTACTTTTATTTTTAGACCTAAAATGATAAAAGAATATTCTTTTGGTTGCTTTGGGCATAAAAAGTATTAAAAAAAGTATTAAGTGTAAATTATAAAAACCGAGTAGCTCAAATATAATTATGTATCAGATACTTTTGATTAGGACTTTGATTGATTAGGTCCTACTTTTGATTAAAAATTAGTGAATGACTCGGAGCAGGATCTTTTATTAGTAAATAATCTTTTAAAAAAGGTTTTTGTCCCCAAAAACTGCTTATAATTTTTATTTTCACTATTCGAAAAAATTATTTTGTATTATTCTGTTTCATTCTGCACACTTTATGCAAATAAAATTAATTAAAATACAGACAAAAGAAATATGCAATGTAAATTTTTCTTAAAAGTTCTTTAAAATCAATTCATATATCTTATTTCGTACATTCACAAAAAATATATACGATTCAAATTATTATTAAATTTTTTTAATGATATATTCTTTAATGTACTGTTGTAAATATTTTCTTAGGTGCACAGCAAGTCAGGCTGACGTCAATAGAGGAGACACTAGCACGAACGTAATATATTTATGCATACAAATATGTATAACACTTCTTTATAGCCAGTGCTTACATCAACTGCTCTTCTTTTAAGCATATTCAATATATTCTTGTTGTTTTCTAAAGTTCTCTAAATATTTAATATTATTTTTTTGAGGCAAAAATATTATGCATTTGCTTTTAATACTATTAACTTTGAACTTGTTATTAAACAATTGTCTTGCGGCATCTTCCTCTCAAAAAAATTCATTACCAGGCTCTAATACGACGAATTTTGACAACGCAAATGCAATCATGGGAAATCAGCAAAATAGTGGTAAAAATAAACTTATATAAACCTCTGCTGTACTTCTTCCAATAATGAGTAAACCCTTAAGATAAATTAGAGTATTTTTTTATGTTTATTAGATTGCTTTTCCTCTTTTAAATAGGGTATCATTTTAACGAATTTATAAGAATTCTACGTATTTCGTGCCCCATAATCATAGTTTATTTAAGGTCGCAAAGTTTTCACAAAAGAACAACATTACGGGTTAAAAGAAGCATATAAAACGTATGAAGGTCAAAAATTGACCGCCCCGATAAAAACAAAAATATATCAGGAAACAGGTGTTACTCCGGAACAGGTTAGTTAATCGCAGCAGCATTTTTAGCTTGTTCTAATTTTTTTAATATTACAGATAAAAAGTTATTTTAAAAGAGAAAAAAAAAAAAAACAAGAAAAAAAAAACAGAAAGGTCCCGCACTTATATTGATAAAGAAAAGAAGGAAATGTTAGAAGAGGAATATCAAAAAGATCAATATCCGAGCAAAGAGAAGAAAGAAGAAATTGCTGAAAAAGTACAGCTGGATTATACGCCGGTTAATTTAGCGACATTTTTAGCTCTTTTTATAGGTTTCTCTTTTTATAGGTTGACCATTGGTTCCAAAACAGAAGAAATAAAGAAAAAAAGACATTCACAACTTTGATTTAAATGCCACCCCTGGGCAGGAAATATCAGAATAAAGGCAAATGTGGCATTTACTAACTTCATGTTTTGAATAAAGTTTAATATTGGAAATACCGTATAACCTCTATTATTTTCCCATACTCGAAGGCCACCCCTTTTTTTCAAAATCATGTTGTTGGCATTGCGTTTTTGACCTACATTTTGCAGACGACTCTCAGACAAGTTACGACCCAAATTGTAGCTG
>BBSZ01014012.1:0-36780 GCA_000981365.1 Subanguina moxae
TTTGTTCCTACTGTGCAAAAGTTTCCGCTTGTTTCTCCAAACCCTTTGTTCACAAAAGGGCAGCCTACCCAACTTTGCACAGGGAGGCTGATTCACCGATTTTCCTTGGGTTAAAAGTGCCCGCCCCCGCTATAAAAGCATGCATTATCGTGAAAAAGGGAGAAGTGTCGGAGTCGCTAAGCTGTTCAACAAGGGAGTTTTGCTTAAAATCAAGCTTGCTTCAATCACTAGGCTTTAATTCTAAGCCTCCTCAACAACTGTATGAATATAAAAGAAAAGAAACCCCACAGTCTTCTAGACCTCTAACTTTCTCTGATTTGACTTTATTGTTGTGATTTGAGCTCTTTGTCCTCTCTTATCCTATTATTGGTGCTATAAGTTTTATTTAATTGCATAAAAGTACAAAAAAAGGGGTGAGGAATGCAATCTAACTCACACTTACAATAAATTTGGGTCTAAAACTAAAAGAAAAGTCGGCAAAAAGATACCAAATTCGAGATCTCACAAAGAAATCAAGCGATCGCAACAGGCGGATCGCAGCATGCCATACAAACCTTGAATGCCAACTACAAAAACCCGAAAATGAATTTACTAATGACCATAAAGGAAAAAAATTTTTCATCGGAAAAGACTACAGACACAAAAGTTCCAAGATTAAAGCAAAAATTATCAAGTGCACACGATCTATGAAATTGTTAAAACTAATTGCCAAGTCAGAATGCAGCGTCCAAGGAGAACTCGCGATCCTCTTCCCTGCCAATGACTCCCATCTTCTGATACTCGGATACGCGCTTTTCGAAGAAATTAGTCTTGCCCTGAATTGACAGATTCTCCATGAAGTCGAACGGATTCTTGGTCTTGTAAATCTAAAATGATAAGATCAAAAAGAAAACTTCACAAAAAAAACTTTTAAAGTACCTTGCCGAGACCAAGCTCTACCATCAAATGATCTGCCACAAACTCGATATACTCCTGCATGAGCTTACAGTTCATTCCTATCATAGCGCACGGCAATGCGTCAGTCAAGTACTCCTGTGGATGGGTCATAAATAATTCAAGCAGTAAAAACAACCCAGTCACTGTCTACCTTCTCAATATCCACAGCATCCTTGACAATCTCTTGGATTCTCGCTTCACTCGGCTTGTGGATCAAATGCTTGAAGAGAAGACAGGCAAAGTCCCGATGCAGTCCCTAGAAAATGCTTAAAAGTTAGAAAACTTATGGAAAAAAGAAAAACGAAACCTCATCCCTGGATATCAATTCATTGCTATGCGTCAGTCCAGGCATCAATCCTCTCTTCTTCAACCAAAAAATTGCAGCGAAACTCCCGGAAAAAAAAATCCCTTCGATAGCAGCTGCAAATAAGACAAGTGAATTGAATTCGAGGTATGAACCGAACAAACCGAACGCAACAAGTCTCTCCCCAAAAGAAGCTTCTTTGCTGGCAATCCACCGCAAAGCCCAGTCAGCCTTTTTCTTAATAAATTCAAATTCAAAGATGGCATTGAATAATTTGCTCCTGAAAAATAAAAATTATGAAAAATATTGTGTTTAATATAATAATCTCCCATTCTCTAAGATACACGCACTTCGAGTTTAAGCGCTATAAATCAGGACCTGAGCTTACAGTTCATTCCGAAACTTGACCCAAATTTTTTTTGCTTTTTGGAAATGGAATAAACGATTTGTGTCACTTTTTGGAAAAAGTACGACATTCGAAATAAACAATTTGAAAATAAGGAACTAACCGCTCATCTGGATCTTTTACGTATGCCTCGATCAACTTAGAGTACATCTCGGAGTGGATGTTTTCGATGGCGATTTGGAAGCCATAAAAGCATCTAGCCTCCGGGACTTGCACCTCTTGAGCGAAACGCTCAACCTATGCGAAATTAGATAATTTTTCACAATATTGAAATAAAGACCAACCAAATTCTCATTGACGATACCATCAGAAGCAGCGAAGAAGGCGAGAACACGAGTGATAAAAAAACGCTCACTGTCAGTCATGTTGTTCCAATCCTTGGTGTCTTTGGCAAGATCCACCTCCTCGACCACCCAAATAGATGCTACAGCCTTCTTGTAAAATGCCCAAATGTCCCAGTACTGGATCGGAAAAATCACAAAGCGATTTGGATTTTCGCGTAGAAGCGGCTCGTCTTGCTCATTGACCAAAGGTCCCTGGAAAAATATTACATAATAAACTGCTGGCACTATTAGAATATACCACTCGCCCAAAAATTAAGTTTTCTAAGTGCTAAAAAATAATTTTTAAGTAAATTTTATGCTAAAAACAAATAAAAATACTGTTTTAAAAGGGTTCAAGATAGGCCTGTGCTCGTTTCCGAAGGAATCCTTCGGAGAAAAGGCCGGAGGCGGAGGAACAAAGTTTTGGGCGGAGGCCGGAGGGGAGGAAACAATATTTAAGTGAGTAAGTCAGTGTGCATAAGACACGATGCATCAAAGTTTTGAATTCATTCCCTCTCGATAAAAACTTTGCTAAAATTTGCCAGAACTCTCTCAGCTTTTAAAACTCTCTTATGCGTTTCTCGTCATCTTTAACTTTAGAATATCGTCGAATAAGATTGTCCGCTGTAGAAGCAATCGATTACGGAGATATTGAAAATCAAGATGACATGGTTACTTCAACTTTAGGATCTTGGAAATATAACGCTACACAGTCGGCTTTCACCACCCTCACTGGAACGAAACGATCAAGAAATTTTAAATTTTGGTTTGTTTAGAGGGACTATCGGCTTTTGTCGTCCATTGGCGTTGCACGTATGAGGGATGTACAAAGTCATGCTCTACAAAAAATTTTAGAGGCGCAGGAAAAATATTTTAGAGACGAAGGCCGAAGGCGGAGGCCGGAAGACAATTTCTTTCTAAACACAGGCCTGATTCAGGGCTGTATTGGGAGGGGAAGGGAAAAGAATAGGACGACTTTGTAAAATGGCTACTCAACCACAAATTTGTTGGTAGCTCCAATTTTTTTTTTGATTTTTTTGAAGAGGCAGTATATCGAAGTATAGAAAATTTTGGGGGTATAAAAAAAAATTACCCATACCTTGTTTTCCTTGTCGCAATCCATTTGATCACCAGAGCAAATTTAAAAATTTCGATCGATTTCACAACAGAAGCTGAATACAACTGAGACAAACAAAAAGGTTGGGAAGCGTCACGCCACACAAAACTATCCAAAAGGCAAATATATGCAGCGATGTAAATAAGACCCGCCCAATTTTCAAATACCCATCATTAGCTTTTCAAAACATATCTTGCGGGGAGTTTGGCTTTATGTTTATTTAAAATTTGAAAGCAAAAATTTTCATTATCAATTTTTTGTTTTTTGCAATTTTTGTACTTATAGTGATCATTGTAAAAACTCAAATGCACATGCACAGCTTCAAGCCTTCCTCCAGGATATAAACACGGAGCGGAAAAATTTTTAGGTGTAAATTCAAGTGATTTACTTCCTATATCGTTCTAGTAAACATTAAGGGCTAGGAGCCTAAATTTAAGGGTGGGGCTTACAATTTGGTACAACGTCTTAGACTGATAGCGGCTGCAGCTAGCCGCATAATCGCAGCGATTTTTGGAAAAATAGCCGCAGACGCAAATTTTTAAAAGCCGCGTATTTAATACAATAAGAACCCCCCCCCCCACTTAATTTTTGCCAAAAGTGCCTATAAACAATTTTTAATTAACAATTTCGCTAACAAGAGGCAAAAATAGTAACTTAGAGGGGAATAGGGGCTGAATGGGGAAGGGAAGGAAATGATAGAAGGCCACTAATATAAAGGGCCATTCACCAGTTTCCTTTGCTGAACCAGGCAGAAAGTGCCTTTAGATGCATTGCAGCAGCAAATGATTTTGGGTAAAAATTCGCAGTCCCATATAGATAAACAAACAGCCCTATTAAAGTGATATTATGTAGGCCATAAGTACTATTATAACTTTCCTGTAACCCTTATTAATCCTTGATGTTTTTAACCTTTGAAATCCAAGATATTTTTACTGCTTTTCTCAGTAAATCATGGATATTGATAACGTCGAAGATCTGAAGCTGCCGCAAGCAGTAATTGCTCGATTGGTCAAAGAAGCTCTTCCACCGGGTGTAAATGTTTCAAAGGTGAATTCTTGCGTGAAACTTAAGTTCATGAACCGATATTTTGTTCTAGGAAGCAAGGACGGCCATAGCACGATCTGCTGCTATTTTCGTTAGTTTCTAGTTTGTCTCATTTTTCCACCAATCTTTAGTTCTCTTTCAGGTCCTGCACACTACTACTTATGCAAATGAGTACGTCATTGAAGATGTCTTTCCCTATTTCTAAATATTAAAAATTTTCCCATGTACGTTTAGGTATGCTCTTGCGCACAAAAGAAAAAATGTCACTGCCGAAGATATTTTCCACGCTATAAAAATTTTAGAGTGTGAAGAATTGGAAAAGCCGGTGGGGTTGCTTTTTAAAAGTTTTAGACTCTACAAAAGTTCAGTCTTAAGCTTCTGGAAGCGATGGAAGCTTTTAAAGTACAACGGCTCAATCGTCTAGAAGCTCGCAGGCGCCGATCTGCTGCCAATGCTGCAGAATCTGGCAATGAAGACGGTAACACTTTACATGAAAATGAATCGGACGGATCCGGAGCTGCTGAACGAAATGAAACTGAAAATGACGAACAAATGTCCTCTGACAATGAATCAAGCAACGGATAAAGTACTCCATTGCTAGTCTACTTAACATCTTTCCTTTGCATCAATTCATTTCTGTTTGTCGTGTAAATGGCTCTTGATTTTTTGACAGTTGAATAAATCTTGCGGTTTGTCCACTGCTTGTCAATTACTGGCCTGCCTGTGGTAAAATTGTTTCTTGTTAGTATATTTTTCTTATAAGAAAGAACCGTAAAGGATTCATTCTTGTAATGGCTTCACGTAGTTTCGAAAGTGATTCTGGTGAACAGGTAGTTAGATTAGCATCAAGTAACCCGATATCAAATGACTCAGCTTGTTTAAGGCCTCAACAGCCGATGATGTGGAGTCCTCTCAATGGACCACTGATTACGATGAAGACTCTGATGCAGGCGACACAAATGTCTGTGAAACCGACTCCGATGATTCCACAAGTAATGCATGTAAAAACGATTTTGTTGGCCGTCAGAAAAATCCCAACATCAATGGAAAGAGGATGGCTAGCAAAAATTCGGAAAAAGCTCGTAAAATTTTTTAATTTTTGCAAAAAATTTGATTTTGCCATTTAGAAGTTCAAAGTGACACAGAAACACGAAATCTATTAGACGACGAGGGAGAAGACTTTGATGAAGATTTTTTGGACTTGCAAGAGGCAGGTAGTCTAAGCATGTTAGACAGTCAATTTCAGTCAGTTGAAATTGGTAATTTTTTGGTAAATTGCTCCATGACGCCAATCGAAACTAAGCTTTTTTAGATCCAAAACTATTTGAGCTCTCTGCAGAGCAACATGACTATTACTCCAAATGCTTTCTTTACTTGTTGTGCAAGACACAGGCATCTTTTTCTGTTTTTAAATTACTTATTTTTGACATAATATGACCCTAGGGAACCCCTTCTATTAATGGAGCATTGAATGGCTCGGATGGAAGATGTAAGGCTATTTCAAAGAATAAGCTAAAGAATTGCTAGTAAATTTGTAAAGAAATGTTTTATTTCAATTTCAGTGATTGAATTCTTTCGGAAAAGTCGATTAGACGACAGAACCCTTTCCAGAATCTGGGCATTATCTGACGTAATTTAAAATCATTTTGGCGTCCAAAAGATCAATTATCTTTTACTGTCGCCATATTTTCCAGATAAATGAAGATGGCTTCCTCAACCACAGTGAATTCATCGTCGCCATGCATTTGATCATATTACATACCAAGGTCTGATTTTTTTTTGGTTTGACAAAGACGAAAACTGGTTAAACCATCCGAACATACACCTATAAAGGCAAAGACCGACTAATTTTGGCGGGTTGAGTATTTCATTCATCCGAGACAGATTGGCCAGAGACGAGTGCACCACCACCCACTGAATTAACGCTCCCATCCACCTCGACTTTGGTAGTACCAGGACCCATAGATTCAGTGACTAAATATTTTGTTACTAATAGAAGTGGCTTTTTGGGTAAAAAAGATAAAATTTTGTTGGCTAAGTTTATTGGGCCAATTTTTAGCTGATTAAATATCACGCTTTAATGAGTGGAAAGTAATTATTTAATGGTAACGTAGACTATTACGTAGCCCGACACCCCATAAAATACCTGTTATTCCTGGGCAATATCCTATAAAATCATTGGCCATTCAAAACTGAAAGGAGTAATAGAAAACAACTGCCTAAGTTATCGGCATCTAAATAAAGTGATTCGTCTTCGAAATGAAAGCTGAACCGAACCGCCCCGCACAGTTACTGACACGTTTCGAATGTGTTGAAGTATCGAACGTCGAAAATATTTGCTTTATCCCTTCTGCTCTTTAATCACTATCTTCGGCTAAAACAACAAGAGTAATGAATGGCGATCCATCAGCCTGTATATAACAGATATATGAATTGAGGTTGAAGTAGTTTTCGCATAGTTGAGTTTCTAAATAGAGAATAGGATAGGAAAGGAGTTACCAACAAAACTAACGCACAGTAATACAAAATATTGCAAAGAAATTGACTCTACTCGATTATACCCCCCCCCCCCCAATCAATTTTTGCCAAAAGTGCCTATAAACAATTTTTAAGTAACAATTTCGCTAAAAAGAGGCAAAAATAGTAACTTAGAGGGGAATAGGGGCTGAATGGGGAAGGGAAGGAAATGATAGAAGGCCACTAATATAAAGGGCCATTCACCAGTTTCCTTTGCTGAACCAGGCAGAAAGTGCCTCTAGATGCATTCTCTGATCAAGAGTATTGCTCGGTATTCATCTCACAGGTAAGTCTGTGCGCACATATTTAACTCCCAAGCCCCTTACGGGGGCAACGAGGGCTTGGAGTTGAGATGCCCACACAAACGTACCTGAGACATAAATCACTCGAAAATTGCTCTAGATGCATGAAAATAGCATGCATACCAGAGCTTATTTATGCGGTAGGTCCATGTAAGGGAAACTATGTTCAAGATCTTCTCTCTTCCTACAGAGTAGCTCCTTCCTTGTTCCTTCCCGAAAACCGAGTAGCTCAAAGGGTTGGGTTTGCAAAAGTTTCGCTTTCGCGAATCCTCTTTAGTTACAAGCTTTTTGAGTCTTAACCCATTTCTTTTAGGGAAATGTGCCGATACCCTCTAAATTGCCATCTCCGATAAGACCGCCTATAACCCCTGTCCGTCACTTGACTCGTCTTAAGTCTGGATGTTTTACCACCACAGCTGTAGCAGTTGAAGAGTACAGCACCACAACATCTAGTAACACCACAAATGTGGGAAGCGACAACAGTTTTAGAATTTCCAATCTCCAAGACCTGGTCAATGACAATATCGACCATGTGGATGGCAGTCTGACAATAGGTGATCCTTCTGGTTATTCCACTACCAACATCAATGCTTCTGGTGCTGCAAAACAACACTCCCTCTCGGATGATCATCTGCATATGTATGCAGCTAACCGAGAGTTGAGTACACTACACAATAAATATTTTCACTATATCCCATTTTTAGGTTGGTGTGGCCAAATTCTCAGACGTCCCCCCTGTTCTTGGTTGGTTTAACCTTTTCAATTACCGTATTTCCTCTAATAAGTCCCTCTTCAAACACAATAAATATATAGTCAAACTTCGATATAACGGCCCCCCGATATAACGGCACTCTCAATATAACGGCCCCGTATAGTCGGTCCCGACTAAGAAAGCATATACTCGATATAACGGCCGCTAGCGAAGTCAGTGATATCGATGTAATGGAAATCAACAATGTCGAAGTTGAGAGAGCTTAGCAGTCGATTCCGTCTTGGTATTCTTTGGTGCTGTTGGCCCGATCTCTTCCTCGTATTCTTGCCTCCTTTTACTTCGTCGAATTGAGGTGCATAGATAATTGCGAATCCACTTTTGCCGCGCTTCAGCTCATGTCCACAAATGCAGACCGCATGTCGCCGACCTTTTTTAAACATTTGCAGACTTAGATCAGCATTTTTTTTATAAAAATACGTGAATTAAGCACATATTACAACAGCCACTTGTTGTGGTGCATAATGTACTGAATACTACAAATGAAGGCACTTATGTCGTTGGAGACCCCCACCCTCTAATTTTACAATTGACTATAGCTATTTATTTCGACTCAACCGGATACGATTCAGCAATTTGGGACCAGAGATAGAACAAAAACTCCAACAACATAAGTGCCCGAATGAAAATGGAGTAGTCATTCACGATTCATTTGGTTTCAACATACGTGGATGTTTGCAAAGAATCTTTTTACAATGATACTCGAAGATCTTCAAGCACATGACTTGACTCAAAACTCGAAATGACCTTATAGAGCAAGGGCTTTTTTAGAGAAAATACGACAGTTTGATTTTTTAAAATCTTTCTCTTTAGTGGACAGCCATCCCACAGCTCTTAATGGTAGACCATATTGTTTTTGTGTATTGAATGGTCTTAAATCATTTAAATAAAACATTGCAGCTACAACCAGCTCTGTAGGTCTGACAACTGCTATGAATTACAAATTTCCAAATGCAATATTACGTGGCCCACCTCCTCAACCACCGGCTAGAAACTATACTGATTCTGTGGCCAAAGGACATGGAAGGGTTAGTTTTACGCTGTGATTTCGTGCTTTTATTTGAGCTTTTATTTTAGAGCGCTAGCTTAGATCTCAAAACATTTGTAGCTCTATCTTCATACCCTCCAAAATCGCCGTAAGCTATTATTCTTCGTGGATAGACTCTTTAAAAATTTGCACAAAACTTTATTAACAGCCATTTGAATGCTCGTCTGTCGGAAGCAGGTGTGTTAAGCACAGAAGCAAAAGAAAGCACTCCACTAAATCTGCCACACCTATTGGTCGGCGAAGAGCAATTCATAATTCAACCAAAGTGCAGCAGTGTGATTGTGCAGAACCGAGCCACTCAAACCGAGACAATAAGTATGATTAACAGTGACGAAATAAAAGGCAATGACATCCATACACCCATTTCTAGTACTTCCGCTAGAGTGGTGTAGTGGACAAGTGTTAGAGGAGCAGGGAGACATAAAAATGAAAGATGCGAACTGGGTGTCTTTATTGTCTTTTATGTTGGCTTTCTTAAATACTTTTGTAAACCCACCTCGCAACTTTTCTAATTTGGAGGTCTCCTAATTAAAAAAGGGATCTTAGACTAATGGCTGTAGAATATTAGACTAATGGCTGTTTTACGACTCCATATCGTATTTCAACCTTCACCCTTTGAGGCCAACCATATCAATGTGTTTTCATAAAATTCACAGGTTAGACACCACCTGCGCACACTTTTATTTATTTTTTTGTAATTGAGCAATACATGATTTTGGGGTGTTTTGGCGGAAGGTGAAAAAAGAGAGTCAGGCCCAAATTTGGGCCACTGAGATCGAATTTTGCATGAATTTTTTTTAGCTGTCGTTTTATCCCAAAGTTAAATGATTGTATGAAAATCATACTCTACGGCAAAAACACATCTTCTGTTTTTTTAATTGAAGGGACATCTGTGTGCGAAGGTGAAAAAAAAGGTGAGAATAAGCAAATTTCTTTTCTTGTGTCTTTTTTACGGGTATGTCCCTTTGAATATGTGCTTAACGTAGATGGCCACTGAGTAGATGGCCATAATCGATATTTGAGTTATTTCATCAAAACAAGTAGAAACATGCGCGTGGAGACAACCTGCGACCTATGAAAAAACTTGTGGACCTTGCAAAAACTGACAAATCCGACCCTATACTAGTATAAGGTGTTTTTCGCATAAGGGTCCCCCCTTATGTTTTTTTCATTGATTTTTTTTTAGGTTTTGGGTTGTTTTTAAACGATATTTTGACTTTTCATTTAAGCTGTGACTTGTGAAAAATGAAAGCCTAAGCCTAAGCCTAATGCCGAGAACCAAAAAGGTCGTGATCTGTGGACCGAACGAAGACTTTCCAGACTTTAGTGCTATCAATCTCCGTTGGATTTTTTCGCAGACGACCGAATTGAATTGTTATTGTTCGACTTGAATTGTTATTGTTCATGATTATTTAAATTTTCGTTCATAAAATGTGGCAAAAAAACAACCCAAAAACTAAAAAAAAATCAATGAAAAAAACATAAGGGGGACCCTTATGCGAAAAACACCTTATAATAGTATAGAGCCACAAATCCTAACCCATACACACCTGTGTTCCAATAGTCTTTTCTTGAAAAGGGGCAGCGCCGATGCCGCAGCTCTAAAAATTGTTGAAATAGAGAAAGAGAGAATATCAAATATAAATTTAGACATACTGAGGCATAGGCAAGACCAACTTTCTACATTTCTTATATGTATCCTTCACTGTCTAAACTTGCGCTTGATATTTTCTCTCCTATTCATGGAGGTATGCTTACTATATTTTGCTCGTGTTCCAGCATGCTGGCCCAAGACACTAGACTTCTCCAAAGCTGACTACGAAGAGGCTCTCTGTTTTATCTCCAATGACGCTCAAGAGCTCCGACTGAGTGGTGACGAGCGTTGCAAAGTGTTGGCCAAACTCAACGATGAACTGGAAAATGAGCGGGTAACCCTGGCACAAGTTAGACTGCAATTGCAGTTGAGAGTGGACGAAGCCCAGGAACAGCTCAAGTCCATGAAACTGTCGGATGTGGTGGCTCACAAACATGAAAATTCGAATAATTCAACGCTTCAAGCAAAACCTACCGTTATTTGATAAAAAATATATGGATCATTATAACTATAAAATGTTAGCCAAAATAGAGGCTGAATTTTGGTGTTGTTATCTTCTCAAAAACCAGGTTTACCCATTTTTCTCTCGTTTCAGTATTCGAAACGCAGAGAAAATGTGTTTTTGGATGTGGAAAATCATTTTTTGAAATAAAAATTGAGTTGTTGCTTTGGTAGATCAAGGTGAAAAAATCTGGTGTTGTATGGTAAAACGACAGTTCGCATTATTGTTTTAATTTTTTATATTTTTAAATAATAGCACCCATTTTTGAAAAAAAAAAAATTCTGACGTCTTTTAGTATTTAAATGAGCAGTAATAGCTTGTGCCAACGTAAATTGTACCAAAATCAACTGTCCAACTGTCATAACCGCCAACTGTCATATGTACGTGTTGTTTTTAAACATAGGACTAGTGTTGGAGATTAGGTATCCGATGGAGAAACGAAGACAAGAAATATGCAAAGCCCGAGAAGCGAGACTCCCGGCCACCCCAAATGCGAGATCTCAACCGAGAAATCGAGAAAGTTAGGAACCTAAATACCACATCAATCTAAACCATTATTTTTACAATTCAAGAAGAGAGTTATTGGGTGGTCAAAAAGTTCCCGACGGATTTTCAAAGGCTTATCTTCTACTATTATTATTGTTACATTTCTAAAAGCTTAGTACCATTCGATAGCCCTGAGTCTCCTCTTTCAAATGACATATCACAAGTTTATTTCACTCAACAAAATGACCACCATTTGCATCAATTCTTTTTCGAAGTCTTTTTGCAAAGTCGTTGGTGGCTTTCTGAATCATTTCTTGTGGAATAGCGTCCCATTCCTTCACCAGAGAAGCTTTCAGCGCAGCAATCGACTTGTGGGGTTTGGAGCACGCTTTCGATTGTAGGTAGGGCCACACGAAATAGTCCATCACAGTTAGATCGGGTGAGTTTGCGACCAGTCACCTTTGATAGCAGCATTGTCGCACCATACACCCCCAAATCACATTTTTTAAAAATGTTTCTAAACACCCCATATCGACTCAAAATCACCTCAGAAGCTCAAAAAAGACATTATTTTTGAGTTTTGGTCGATAAAAAATCGAGTTTTGAGTACTTGTACACATCCGATTCTCATGACTTTCAAGGGCAAAAAGTGCTTTTTTTTTCAAAAAGTGGCTTGCTTCTTGATTCAATTCAGTCGTAAACTTGTTTTTAAGCCTCCTCCCTCATAGTTTTGATCAAACCTGACCAACCAAGCCACTTTTTGGAATTCTGATTTTAATTATAGACTGCTGAGGACATTTACCTAATAAAATGTTTCAAAAAAAATTACATTAAATGTAGAATTTTTACTAAAAATTAAAAATAAAAACACTTTCAACTGGTCATTTATTTAAAAAAACTAAGTCTTTCTGGTGTTTACTATACTTGAAATTTTTATTCTGTGATATTTGAAGTTTCAAGTATTTTAGTTGTTTGTATTTTGCAAATTAGCAGAAAAAATACATAAAAATGGTTTCATCAAACTCAAACTTTAAAAAACATATGCATGGAAATGGAAAGAGAGCAACCATAAATTAGTGTCTATGGTTGACCCAACAACAGATTTTAATAATGTTTTCTTCTTTAAGGGTGAACAAACAAGAGAAAATATGTGAAAAATAAAAGGTATAAAATAGCATAGAAAAAATTGCAGAAGTAAAAAGTAGTAAAACACGTGCAATCAAAAAACTTTTTCTATCCAACAAGCAACACACACAAATTTCAAAGCGAAATGAATAACTGTCGTTTTAACCAAAATTTCCTTATCAAACGAACAGTGGAGCAAGTAAGCGTACAGTGGGACATGAGTTTAAGGGTTGTAGAAGACTTGTTGAGGACGAGCCTGACCAACTCCAGCGTTCTGTGTCTGCTGCTGCTGTTGTTTCATCTGCGTCTCAATCAGAGCCGCCTGTTCGTGCATTCCCATTGTGCGATAGTATTCAGCCCATTGGGCGCTGGAAATTCAAGTTGTTTCAATGGGATGAAAGTGCCAAAACGGATAGTTTTAGTAAAAAGGAGCATGTTATGGGCAAGAATCGAACTCATAACAACATATACCGTATTTCCTCCAATTAACGCTCAGCCCTGATTCAAAACCATGTTCTTGGCATTGCGTTTTGTCGTCTGCAAAACGTGAGTCAGAAATAATAAGCCAAGAATACGATTTTGAATCAGTGGTTGGGGCTTTAATAGAGAAAATACAGTGGACTATCATCTCCAGCTCTAGCATAGAAGATTTACCCTATTACAGTACAGGTTCCCCTAGCCGACTATCGGACAAATTAGATCATTTTTAATTTTTAAAGAAAAAAATTTTTTTTCTTTTAATCTAACTTTTCCGGTAGCACCCCAAACTTCATTTACCTTGGTCTCCAAAGAGAAACGTCGATTTTTAATAAAAAAAAAGCAGCCTTTTTATCGCTTTTAAGCGTATAAGAATAGGGTTTAAAACACATGTTTCAAAAAAATGTAAGGGAAAGAGGTGTATACTACAATAGAGTTTAAAATTTTGGTACCATTCGCTGAAAATAATCCTAATACAGTCAACTCTTGGTAATCCTACTCTGTATGGGACCACACCTTGTAGGTCGAATTATCAAGGTGCGTTTTACCGTAACTTACCTATATCCTGGCCAAAAGCGGGCATATTTAGGATGGGATTATGCTAAAATTATCGGGGGCGGATTATCGAGGGCTGGCTGCATTCAAATTTGGGGACTGTTCAGATTATCGTACTATCTTTGATCAAGCCCGATCTCGCTTTATTTTGACACCTCCAACTTCATTTTACGTTAAAGATGCAATAAAACATGGTCTGACCCCCTAATTTTGACCCAAGATAATCTGGCGTTGCTTGAGAGTCCAGCTCGAAGAGAGAAAATAGCGTGAGTGCTTTTAGTTAATTTTTAGAAAAGCACCTAATCTTAACAATGCCGAAAATTAAATTTTGTGACTGTTTCACATGAAAGGTCTCAAAAATTCTCTCCTCTATTTAGATCTCTGCTTAACTACAGAGGATACTGAATGCTCGTCCTCTGTATAGATTAAAAAAACCGTCTCTTACCTATAGTCCGGCTGGCCAGTCTGAGGATTGATAGTTGCAGCACCTTCAATTGCAAAAATTAATCAATGGGAAACTCAAACAATAATTACCAACCTCCTCCAGCAGCCACTTGTTGCTGAGGAGCAGCTGGCTGCACAGCCGGCTGCTGATGTATATGCTGCTGTTGCTGAGGCTGTGCTTGATGATGCATTTGTGGCTGACCCACATTGACCACACCTCCCACAGCCTGGTAGTGTTGAGCGGGAGCTGCACCAAAGTTGGGCTGAGCCGCCGTAGCAGCAAAGCCTGCCTGCTGTTGCTGCTGCTGCTGTTGTTGGTTGTAATACTGAGCCCAGACGGAGGCATCTTGTCCACCAGCTGAAAATTGCTTTATTTCTTACGATTTTTACTAATTTTTACTTGGTGTTATAGCCACTTCATAAGGGTTTGAGGAGAAATTACAAAAATGGATTTACGAAAATTTTGCCAAACCATATGGGGGACTGGACTGCCGTTGCAAAAAAATCTGGAGGATCAAGCTGATTTTTAAAAAATTTCAAGGACAACATTTTTTGAACAACCTAATATTTCTCACAATAAGAGAAATCAAAAAAATTACAATTAATGTTTTGAGCCCATTGTGCCGCCTGACCAAATTGATCTCCAGCCCCAAACTGATGAGATGGCCCATAGGGATTGCCAGCAGGAACTTGACCAGCTGTGATAGCGCCGTGGAATGGAGGAACGGGAGTGCCTGGAGCGATGTCTCCCACCTTGATGCGAATGATGTGTTGGACATGATGGATTTGATAGGGAGTACCCTTGATGACGAACACCTGCAATGGTAAAGATTAATACAATCCAAAACACCTTTTGAATTAGGCAAATATTGGCCAACCTTTTCATTGGCATTTGGCGGCGGCTCACGAGAGAGTTCCACGTGCGCTCCAGTCTCTCCGCAGATCTGTAAATGTTGAAAAGATTCAAACAAGTATTGCCCTAGAAAACGTTATTCTAATTGCAGTAGCACTGACTCAAAAGTTTGGCCAAAAACTTTGGTTGTGCAATGGAGGCCACACTGGTCTGGCACGGTTTGACCAAACCAGCAATTAACTCCTTCGAACTCTTGATCTGGCGCATCTTTAATACTTCACAATAGAAATATTTATCAGCAAAAACGAATGGCAATGTTTCCACATAACAGCCATTGTGAAGCTTGAAAAGAGCGCACTATTTGTTTTCACAAATTATAAGTGTTTTTCGACCCAATAAATCCAGGCTTTGAAGCAAATAACCAACCTGCTTGATAGTATCACCTCCTTTGCCGATCACGAGCCCAGTCTTATTGGCAGGAACATGCATGAAGAAGACCTCTGCTGCACCTCCACCCTGAGAACTTCTAGTGACCAGGTCGGAAATCATCTGAGTGGCTCTAGTGATCTGTTCCGGCGTTCCTTGGATGACGGCACATCGGTCTGGAGTGCTTGCATCTTCTAAAAAATAAATAAGTATAATATAGGAAAAGAATGTGGTTAGTTCGCCACATTTTTTAAAACTAAGTTTGTATCGAATAGAATCTTCACAATTTTCAACGCTTTTATACGCCTAAGTGCGTGGCTAGTGTGTGGTTACTACTGATGCCAAACACTTTTTAGAAGTCTTTGGTCAAAAACGACCATAATTGAAGAGAAAAATATGCACGTCAATTTTTTTTTTTGGTTGGTGCATAGATGAAAATTCACAATTACAGTATATTTTCGAAGTTTTCGAGTTCGGCCTACCGCTGATTTGACCATTTTTTCCCTCAAAAAGGCCAATACTTAATATAAAATATGTAGAAACCGCAAGTAAGAGTATTTTATACCAAGGACTACCCTTTTTAAGGCAAAAAAAACCTTACAATTTTTCGCCTTAGAGATATCAATATAAAAATTAGCGATAGACATCGAAAATTGGGGTAAAAAATGGTCAAACTTTAGCGCTGTTCTTAAATTGAAGGTAAGGATTCCACTCGATACAAGACTGTTTCTAAGTGGGGCGAAAAGGTCGTACAATTATTGGGAAGACAAAGAGATCATACAGTTAATTCGCTTATAATGATCGAAAAATGTGAAACGGAGGCCACACTAGTTTGGCACTGTTGAACCAGACCAGTAATTAACTCCATTAAATACTTTAGCGCAGGTATGACACTCTATAGCAGAGAATGTTAATTTTGTACGAAGAAACAGGCTTTATCTTCACAAAATTAGGTCCACTATAGAGTTCTTAAGATGCGCATAAATAGAAAAAGACCCGAGCGGGAACCGAACCTATAACTAAATTTTTGCTCAGTTCAAGGTCTTAGCCACTGAGCCATTGAAACAGCATGCGACCAGAAAGGTTTTCTAGACATTATAATACTATACTTTTTACTGTTAGATGTATACGTCAGATTTACGGAAAAGACGTAGAACACACCGTCGGGTTTGAATTGAATTTTTGCTCCCGTCTCCTGTGCCAGCCGTTTAATGGTTTCACCCCCTTTGCCAATGATGATGCCAACAGAAGAACGCGGAACAATCACTTCGCCTATCGACCTTGGACCACTCCGCATCATTGGATTCATTGAAGGTGGAGCGCCACCACCACCACCGTCTTCGCTGTTCACTAAAATAAAAACGTTCAATATTACAAACACAAAATATATAGCAATGAGGTTTTGATGATAAATTGGGAGTTAGCACCAGTTTTTCTACAATTGGTGGCCATTAGCCAGAGGATCGTGAAATATATAAGTAAAAAAAGACACTATTTCAAAAACCACCTTTTGAAAGCTTTGACTTTGTTGGAAAAAGTTTTTCAAAATGGTTTCAATATTTTACAAATACAGCACAACGCTTACTCAGCTGTTCCACAATTCTTTTCGCCTGCTCCACCTTGTCTGGGAAACCAGTGATGCGAAGAGGCTTTGGCCCAATAGACACTTGTTGGTTATCTTGGATGAGCAACATCTTCACTCCAATCGACTCCTGCAACAACACGATTTTTAGCTCTCGACGCCACTTTTAATTTTAATATTTGAAATTAATCTGACCTGCAATCCCTTAATAGTTTCTCCACTTTTTCCAATAATTAGTCCACATTTAGGGCCAGGGATCATCAACTCAGTGGTGATATAGTTTCCAGAGCCATTTTGGCCGTTTCCACCCACCAGACCTCCCATGCCGCCGCCAGTGCGACTGCGGTCCAACACTTCGCCGATCATTTGACGAGCCTTTCTGAAATCCGAGCACAATGAACAAGAAAATGGATGAAGATTGCCAAAAATGTCAGCGAAGATCAATCCTTGTCATCTTTTGCCACATAAGCATTGGTATCAAAATTGGCAAAGGATGTCAAAAGTTGAGCTCAAAATGGTCCGACCGAACGCTGGGTTGAACAAATCGAGGGCTGACCGAAGTTTAAAAAAAATCTCACTCAATACTATGTTTAGGCCCCTGGAGAGTGCACTGACGCAGTCCAGTGGCGTTGCTCTCTCCAGCCATCTGAACTCGGCATCCGGACTGTTGTTGAATGGTGCTGATTTGCTCACCCCCTCGACCAATCACTGAAAAACAAAAAAGCAAATTAAAAACAAATTGTCTATAAACCCATGAAAAACGCCCACCAAGTCCGACAGCATTGTCAGGAATTTCAATGGTCTCAATGGTAGCATCTAACCCACTCATCTGTCCCACCATGCCCATATTAGCCATTGCCATATTGGATCCGCTGTTCGGTCGCTTTGCGGATTGAACTGAAAGTTTAGCAAGTAAATTTGGGTTAGAAACAAGATAAATTGGCAAAAGATTTTGTTTTTCAGCTGCAACTATATTCCAAAAAAAACAAAATGTCATCTAAGAAAAGGTAATGCAAAGCATCAATAAAATATCTAATCATATCAGTAGTGTAAATTAAAAATTCAATCAAAGAAAATTCAAAGTATTCAAAAGGTACGGATGCACTTACACCCACTTCTCGAAATCTCGGATTGGGTGGTGGACAAGTGTGGTGGATAAGCCCTAGGGGTTTGTCAAACAAACTGCATTTCTCAGAGGTCACAGGTTCTAATCCACCTGCGCACGTCTCATTCTTTATGTGTTTAAATCACTTCCGGTAGTAATTTTAGTTTCTGAGCACGAATTTTGTACTAAAATAAGGTTAAGAAGCTGTCATATAGCAACTTTTTTCACAAAAAAATTTTTAAACTTTTTATTAAAAACTCAATACTTTTTGTAGATAAGTGGGAAGTGAATTCTACTTCAAAGTTTATAAAATTGAGAAACCATCGTTGGGTGACTGTAAACCAATCGACATAAAATCGCTGTTTTAAGCCACAATATACAGCTCAAAAGTGGTTTTAGACACCGAATTTAGAATTGGCCACAGTTAACCTAGAAAAGAATCAATCACAAAAGAATAAAAGTCGCACGCAGATGGGACTGAACCTGTGAGATATAAAAAAATGCGTAAAACATAGAAAAAGCTAAAGTTGATCCACCAATCCACTGTGCCACTCAAGTAAAGATTGAGAAATGACAGTAAGTTTCATGCCCAACCTTAGAAAAGTCTATCAAATAAAAATACCGGCATTACTATAAAAAAAAATCAAACAAGTTACACATTTAAATGGGACATATAAGTTGGGAAGCAGAATTAACGTACAATTCAAGTCGTCGGAAATAGACCTCTTCTGTCCGTTGAAAGAAACTGTGTTGACGGCAGCAAGCTAAACATTGATTAAAGCAAAATTATTTGGGGAAATTGAAAAATGTAAATGCATGTAAATCTTGGCAATTCAAATTCTTTATATCCATTCTCTACCACTATAAATATTGTACTCAAAAAGAAAAAAGTTCAATTGCATGCACCATTATTATCAATCAATTCAAACAAAAAAATGTGAAATGAGTCATCACGAAAAAAAAAATTCAAATTCATCAATTTAATAAAGTGGGAACACAAATTTGTGATCTCACCAATCCAAAGCAATGCAAAAATAAATTCAAGTCGATTCAATGCAATAAATTTATCAATGCAATTGGTGAAAAAAATAATCAAAATTTCCAAAGTTTTTTCAATAAATGTGTCAATATGTGTGTATGTAAAACAAAGAGAATTGACACTTCAAAATCTACAGTCATAATGATGCAAACTCAGGCCAAGTTTTATTTTTTTAGGAGAAAAGCAATTGTCTCACCTGTTTAGCGCGTTGAAGAGCTTTGGCTAGATCGTCTTCTATGTTCAAGTTTGAGATGCCAGATGACATTTAGTCAACCACCAACATGAATAAATAATTTGTCCGGGTGTTTTTTTTGCACAACTCAACACGAATACGGCCTTTGCAGCAGAGAAATAACCTAGAAACAAGTATAAATAAATTAGTGTACAGTGAAAGCAATGACCAGCATTGAAGATGCGCCATTAAAGCCTATACAAAAGTGTACAAATACAAAGGTTTCCACAAAATTTCCTACCCACATCCATTCCAAAAACGCCTACACCAAAGAGCAAAGTCTACGGTGGTTCCAATTAGGACTCATTTATTCGAAATGTTCCATCCGCTGCGCTAATTGGACGCAGCCGTGAAAAAAAAGACAATTTTTGTGGAATATTTCGTTTTATTTATAAGAAAAGAGGTTATTTTTGCGGAATAAGTATTTTTCATACCGCAAATCGTTGATCCGCTATAAAGCGGATCAGAGAATAGCGCTATGCTCTTACAGGATCAAAAGCGCTGTGGACTAAAATAATGATTGGTTTGTCTGGATTTCACTCTTCGCGTTTTTATCGCTATCTTATTGATAGTGTCCAACATATATCTATCGAGTCGTATCTCTATTGGATTAGATATTGAATAGGACTGAAGTTGTGTGTTTCTCAATTTGTATACATCATTGTGTGAAGATTTTCAGACACAATCAACAATGGCAGATCCCTCTTTGAAGCTCCTCCAAGAATATGCTAGGGGTTTTCGTGAGATTACCGAGTTGACCCATGTAAGTTTCTCTTTCTACAATCTGCCCTTGTTAGTTTCACCCCTTCATGAGCTGGACTCTTTGAGCCGAATTAGCGAGGCAGGTTTTGCCGTAAAAGAGGACCGGCCCTAAGGGCTAGATTAGCCAGGATCGACTGTATTGATTTTTTTTGTTTTTAGCCTATATGTTTTCTTTCAGAATGGTGTCTTGTACTACGGATTCGGTGATGTTGCCTATCCTCATGATGCAAAAACTACTTTGCGGTAAACTTTTTGGTTCCTTTTTCCGTGGCAAATCCATCCGGGTCTGTTCACAGAGTCTACAACAAGCCTGATGAGTACTACTCCATCGAGTCAATTCTTTCGCTTTGGAGAAGTCAGTCTTCTCAACACACTGCTTATGTCAAGGAAGTCTGTGGAAGGGGGATTGAGCCGGTGACGAGAGTGCAAAGGTATACAATTAGTTCAAGCATTTATTCAGTTAACTTTTTAACTTACAGAAAAGATGTGATAGCCTATCTTAGAGGATCTATTGGAGCCATACCCGAAACAGATGTGCTAGCTCCAATCCCTGCTTCTATTCCCGTCTCCAGACTACTAGAAGATATGGGTGCGGCTGAACCAGAACGAAAAAAACCGAAGCTTGAACAGGATGACAAGGGGTAAGCTAATTTGTAGAGAGGACTTACATTTTTTTGACGATTCTCCTCTATTCCAGGCAGCGAATAGACAAAATTTTGGATCAGTCTACAGACAAGGAAGATGTTTCCCAGGTGCGAGGTCTGAGTAATGAATTGCCGGTCAGTTTTTACAACTACTGCTATATGTTTAGTTCAGTTTTGGCTTTCAGGCAGAGAAAATAGCCCTTTTGAGAACGCGAGTCAAGAAGAACATGAAGAATATTGTGAAACCTATTGAGGACGATAGGTACTTATTGCTATTTGTTTCGATTTGCCTATGAAGTAATCATTTACTTTTTTATTAGCAGATATCCTTCTGATGTGACCATGCCAGATGCTAGCGCAGATTCCATCGGAAAGATTTTGACGTCTAAGGAGAGGAATTGGAAAAACCGTGAGTCTTCATTTAATGAAACTATATATACCATTGATGTTTATCAACACCTATTTTTAGGCACCACTTGTCTTGAGTCGCAGTCCAAAGATTTCAGCAGTATTTTGTCAGTGCTCAGCAATCTAAAGGTTGGTTCTTTTCTTTAGTTCAATTATTATTCATTTTTTTTTATGAAATTATTCTTTCTTGCAGGCTCGTGAAGGCGGTGCCACTAGACTAAAACCAAACGCTCCCATTACCTCTATGAATCGTCCCGTGGCTAGCGCTGCTTACTCACAAAATGGAAAACCTGCTCGCACAAATCTCAACTCTGGCTACAGTCGTTACGACCAAGAAATATTTCAAAAAGAGCCGGTGGCTGACTTCCAAATCGAGACTGGTCTCTCTTTCCATGGTAATATTTTTTATTGACACGAAAACCGTAATTAACTTTCTCTCTTATAGTCAAAGTTTGCTCCGTTTATACTTTTTATTTTCAGGTACTGACATTCGTGGTATAAGAAATAACAGTGTAGCCAAACCGTTTGGAGCGGGTGGACAAATGCAACACACTCAGAATCCGCAATCTTCTTCTGCTTTTCCTGCTGCCGTAGAGACATTGGAGGAAAAGCCGGTGATTAATGAAATTCCAAATACTCGACCTGGTTGGTTTTTGCGTTTAATCGCGTGTTATTTAATCAGACAAACACTGTTTATACTTTTTCTAGTTCCAACGTCAGCTGCTCAACAGCAACAACAACGTTTGCAGCCACAAAAGAGAGTTTCTCGAACACCCATCATTATTATTCCGGCCACAGGCACTGCTCTGATCACCATGTACAATGCTATGGACATCCTTCAAGACCTCCACTTCATATCCAGTGAAGAAAAAAAGAAGTTGAAACAGCGTAGAGAAAATGAGGTACTACTGCAAAGACCTAAAAATGGTGGAACGGTGCCCTATAGAGTCGTTGGTATGTAAATTTTTGGTTTTGTCGACTCTTTTTCTCATGTTTGACTAAATTTAACGCATTAAATTTTGCTTTTTCAGACAACCCTTGCAAGTTGAAAGATGATGACTGGGAGAGGGTGGTGGCTGTATTCGTTCAGGTATATTTATTGCCCTTTAGAGCTGTTAAAAATATATTTTTTTTATTCTTAGGGTCCTGCATGGCAATTCAAAGGCTGGAAGTGGGGTGGCAATCCCGTCGAGATATTCGCCAACATAGCCGCCTTCCATCTGAAGTACGAGGAGCAGAGACTTGATGCGAATGTGGCTAAGTGGAGTGTGACCGTGTTGTCTCTCTCTAAATCCAAGCGCCATCTGGACAAAGCTACTTTACACAGATTCTGGTTAACATTTTTCTGTAAAAATCTCTAAAATAGTTACCTGAATTTTTTTAGGGATATTCTAGATCGTCACATCGCTAAAAATAAGCCCCATCTCAGGTTTTGATTCTGGACGTGGAAACAATTTCATTACTATTTTGGATGGCATAAGCGCACACATATGTTATTGGACTTAGTTGTTGCTCGGTATTACTGCTAGTATGTGAACAGTGTTCTTGTATGTATAAATGTCTTTACGTGGTAACCTTAGTGATGGAACTAATGGATAAATATGTGTTTCATTTATTGGTTGGTTGGCGGATGTAGGAAAACTACGAGTCGCCGTAATCGAGCCGCACAAAAACTTATAGGCTAATAAAACTTAGTAAGTAATTTTATTGCAGATTTATTTCGATCTAGAGGATTATTAGAGCGTGGGTGATCATTTTTGAACGTTTTAAAACTTTTTGCTGTCATGATACTTTTTTAAATAGTCAACTCGATATAACGTCACCCTTTTTCAAAAACGGCGATGTTACATCGAGGGTTGTCCTTGTTTAAATCGAAAGTGTTGAGTTGTTTAAAAACGACTGACAAATTTAGAATCCTTAAAATTTTCTGCTTGAGAGACACCAACATCAAAATCGACAAAAGATCTCAAAAATGACCATTTACCTGATTCTTGCTCATTTCAGTCGTCAGCAAGCGCTTAAAAATGCGGAGAATATAAAAAGAAAGGAAGCAAAAAAATTGAGCTTGAGATGCAGAAATAGGGTTGGCAAAGCTTCGAAATTTTCGAAACTTCGATTCTTCTATTTTCCTCGATTTTTGATTCAATCAGAAATTCGTGTCACAAAGGTGTTTTTTACTCCTCACGTCATTTGTGATCGAAAAAAAAAGATCAAGGAAACATGTAAAAAACTGAAAATTGATTTTCGTTTTAGTCTAAAACTTTTAAGGAAGGTAACAAATGTGAAAATTTAAAAATTTTCACATCATTTACAATAGTTTAAATTTCTGTTGTATTGAAAGGAATTCAAATTTTTACAGTCATTTTTATGTTCTGATAATAGTCTTTGTAAGTAAACTTAACACGCTGAGCATGATAAGCTTATCAGAATCGGCATTTGTTGTTGTCAATAAAATTTTTCGGTTTTGTCTTGACAGGAATTTAAGTATTGTCATATGTCGGCGCCATACACAGTTTTTGTTTTTTTATCGACGCCCGATTTAACGTATTCAGCAATATTTCAATAAATTGTGATTGCGTTATGAACATGATCCAAAATGTCCATTATTGTTAATGTTGTCGAATAAAGAGTTTACTGTGTAAGAAAGCCCGTTGATGAGCTACGGACGGTGTATAAACTTGTTTAAATTGATGCAAGCGGTGTAAGAAAAATAATAAAGAATTTTTATGGTCTTTTTTAAAATCACTCTGTTAAATTATTACGGTTGTCCGGAAAGTACGCGGCCCTCTTAAAGAAGTAAATTACAGCCAAAATTTCAGATGAATAACATGATTGATGCAATTGAGGTTCGGTATATTTTGCTTTTCTACTTTGATATGAACTGTTCGTTGAAATAAGCATGCAAGAAGATCAGTGACCTTTATGGAGAAAGCGAGATTTTGTATATTATGGCCAGAAAATGATGCACGTGTTTCATATAAGGTGATAGGAGTATCGATGACAAGTAGACAATAAGGAGGCTGCATTCTTCATGAAAGGTATTGATAGTCTCAAACTACATTGAGAAAAGCTTAAAGAGATGTTTTGTTGAATTTCAAGTTAGCAAAGCTGTTTTGAATCCAAATTTCAAAGGGACGGCGAATTTTCCGGATAACCTTATATATATAAACTAAGACTATTTTAGGTAAGAGTGGTGGATCGATTTGTATTAGAACTGCTGTATCTCTTGTAGCGCTGCTGTAAATTGTGATTCTGGGCACTTTGAGATCTCTGATAAGTGGTTGAGGGAGGCGAGCCATGACTAATTGAAGCTCTTGCACTCTTCGAATTATCTGTAGCTCGATTGTAGCCAATGCCTGCAATTCATAAAACTATTATATACATTTTAATATAGCACTAATTTTAAATTAAAATTACGCATTTGAATGACTATAAATGTGACCATCAATTTCCAAACTGTATGACCCTCGGCGTTTTGAAAGAATATTTTCTGCAAAAGATTATTGATTTAGCTTTATAAATTTTGCTAAAAAAAAACTTTTTACCGGGGCATTGTCTTCAAAAACTCTCGTGAAAAGAGCCCAATGCATCTCTTCGATGGGGTAGTCTAATCGGGTATGTCGCCCTCCCAAAGACTAAATATTGACAACATTGTTTTAAATTTTTTCACTGACGTCAATTTATTTTTTATTCAAGTGGTCAATGAACAATTAGTTGCTAAATATTTTAATCTAGCATGCGAACTAGACCTGTTTCACGGCTAATATAGCTCTGGAAAAAAATATGCGTACTCTAAAACTCAAATTTAAAATATGAATTTTTTTTATCAAAGTCATATTAGCCCTGGAACAGGTCTAGTTGGTATGCTAGGTTGGAACATTTACCCACTAACTCAGTATTAACCACAAATCCAGGTTTCGTATATGTGCTTTGTAAAATTTTCTGATCCAATTTCAAAAAATTGTTTGTATATTCAGTATTCGTGTTGCGTCCAAAATTTTGAATGACCCAGTAGTTTTTATTGGTAGACGACAGAAAAAGTGTGAGAGAAGACCGCGCCCATTTAAATTTACAAAATCGTCATTTTCTACGGCAGAAATGATGCTTTTAAGACCAGTTATCAAAAGCGGCCGGGATATTATAGTTTGTCTACCTGCAAGGCAAAGCATAGTCTTTCAACATCATCAGCCATATTAGTGATCACAAAGTCGAAAACCATAGCAAAATTGGCAGACTGACGGGCAAAAGTTGTGCTCGTCACTATCTCTTTGTCCGACAAACCAGTCTACAAACCAATGAACAAATTCAAACGGACCAACAAAAGAAAGTAAAAAATTACCAGTCCAAAGAATTCGTACATGTGAACCTAGACTTGAAGATGAAGAAAAAGTCTTGTTTTAGCAAGTAAGTTTACGTTAGAGCGAAGAAGATGCGCAAATATATTCTGGGAACAGTCAATAACATCATTTTCGCTAGTCCTGGCCCAAATCTTCTGCAGGATTTGAGTCTGATGTGTGGACAGACCGGTTATTGAGCGCAGAAGCTGGCCTAAAATTTTTCTGTCCTAAGGCCCCACAATTAGTGTTGCCAGAAGGCACTCTTTTGCGAAAATTGGCCTTTTTTTGTCTTTTCCCACTTTTACCTTTTCAAAAAGCGGCACATTTACCATGTTTAAAGCTTTGAAGGCAAATATGGGCATGGAATGCGTGAATACATTCAACTACTTCCATTCCACTAATTGCTCAAGATGGCAAAGAAATACGATTAGAGTGTTGTTATTGTAACCGAATAGGTCTGAGGATGAGAGGTGGGATGTATAACCGAGTAGCGCCGATATTTTTTAGCAAAAATTTTCAAAAAAAACACCCTAAAAAAGATTAAATTGATGTCTGCCGTCAAAAAATGGTCTATTTTTTGTGATTCTAATGACCTTTTCAAAATAATACAGTGTGTATCATATTTTATAATCAATAGTTATTCGGGTTAGTTATTATTCGTCTTGGAGCATAAAAATACTTATAAGGGCTTTTTGGTCCTAAATGAATTTAAAAAAAAACGACGCTACTCGGTCATACCCCCCCCCCAATCGATTTTCCCAAAGGTGCTTAAAAGCCCACACTTGGTCTCTGACTTTGCCAAAATAAGATCCAGGATCTCAATCTTCTGTTACAAATTGGCTTTAAAGAGTTTACGCATCCTATGATTAAAAAGTAGCGCGTACAGTCGAACCTCGTTAAACTGGCACCCCTAATTCAAAAAAATGTGTTTGTGGCATTGTGTTTTTGACCTATGTTTTGCTGGTATCTTCTGGGCATGTTATATACCAAAACGTAGCCTAGAATTTAAGCTAAATTTTGGTATATAACATGCCCAGAAGACACCAGCAAAACATAGGTCAAAAACACAATGCCACAAACACATTTTTTTGAATTAGGGGTGCCAGTTTAACGAGGTTCGACTGTATAGGCAAAATTTTTTAAAGGCCGGTTGTTATTTGAAAAAATCGAGATCAGAGACCTCATTTAAGGGGAGGGCGTTTATTTTTCGATCAAGCTCTAAAGGGGCGAAAATTAATAATAATTCTAGCTATTCTAATAATGGCACTTTTGCACATGGTAACCCCCCGGAAGGTCAAAAATTATGAAAATTTTTAGCCTTGCTCTCCTGCTGATTTTTTGCGTATTTATTTATATGTTTTACAATATTTTTTATGCCTAGATATAAAAATAGGTGATCTACGTGAAATAAATAGTCGTCGCTTGTTTGAAGTTTTATTCATTGTTGCATCCGTGTATTTGATTTTTGAAAGAAATTTGTTGCAGTACATCAGTTGTTGTGGTTAAAAAAAGCAAGATAAAAACATCCTGGCGTGAATTCTGTGATTTTTTTATTTTTATAATTTTTGACCTTTCGAGGGGCTAGCAAGTGCAAAAGTGCCCTAATAATAGCTATTCTAATAATTTTAGCAAGACAACTGACCCGGCTCTCCAAAATTCTCAATATCGATGCTGTGGCAGCTCTTGCGAATTCTCTTGGCCGATAATTGTTTTTGAAATTCCTGGTATTGTTCCATCAAAGTGGGTGGGGGGCTACTGGTTGGGTTTTGGAGTTGTTGTTTGATCATGGACAGACGAGTCTCTTCTGGGTCCCACAGTTTAGGCACCTCCTTTTTGTTGTTCTTGTGTTGTCTAGTTATGGAGGGACGCACAGATTTGCTATGCTCAATCACTCGGATCTCTTGGGTGGCCTTGGGCTCTAGACTCCGGGAACGTGACTGTCGCTGGGACTCCTGCCAAATGGTGGTCCTCCCGCCTGTTTGGTGGTGCTGGAACACCTGGAAAGTGCTATGGACGCGCATGTTTCGCCTGGAAAGTATAGAATTGGGATAGTTGGATGGTTTATTAGCAAATGGAAAACATACCTGAGAAGTTTGTCCTCTGAGTTGTGCTGAAATTGTAGGCTGTCAAATTTTATATATAGCATAGACTAAGGTTGTGAAATGTGAATTGACACAAATTGAGACATGGAGAAGCAATTAAAATCTTTAGCCAACAAGATTTCCAAGAATCCAGTATTCGCAGGGCGGCAGCAAAAGGTAAGCAATGACAAGCTTTAATTAACTAAGTAACAATGTCATTTTTGTGCAACCATCCTCATTTAGTAGATGATGGAATGGGACAATGGCTATGTAAAACAGGGATTTCCTAGCACGATTATACGAGTTGTGCTTGAGATGCCGTTGACACAATAAATCCCTAACGTGGTCGGAAGCCTCGGACACGCTTTTGCCAAAAGTGGCTTGGCCACTCTGTGACATCTGAATCTCAAGTGCGGCAACGAAGCGGGGTATCTTTAAGGCGTGATTCACAGGGCTCAAAATCATTTAGTTGAGCTATTGCTCAATCCTATGGTGGGTTATTATGTGATGAATTTAGATTAAAGGTGTGCATGACAAATCGACTAGCCTTTGGTTCAGGGTGCTATTATATCGAGACTCGACCGTACAGCTTCCTGTCCTAATAACTATCCTAAACCAGTCCCACCTGTTCATGACTGAATGAAGCGTGATTGCCCATGTCCAACAACGTGATCCAAAATAAAAGAGGAATAATCCAATTGACAGATGTTGACTTCAAAGAAGCAACTTCAGTCTTGGCAAATAACTACATGCACCTAAAACTGACAAATTAGTGCCAACACATGCCACGACAATTAATATAGATTGTTGCCTTTTTCCTGGAAAAAAATTACTAAAAGAGCATTTGGTTTTCTAACTTTGCTCCCAGCACTCCCAAAATTAATAAAAAAATAAAATAAAATAAAGCTAGGCCAAAAATTAAGATAGAGCTGAAATTGACTGGCAATCCATTTGACACTTTTTATAAATATTAGGCTGTTTAAAAAGTGTCGGCTAATTCAGCGTTAATTTAGCCAGCAGACGACTAATTTAGAATTTTTTTTATGTGGCACCGAATTTTATTTAGTAGGCTATCTAAATTGGGTAGCAGCAAATTTGGCAAAATGGAAGTTTGGCAAAAACGAAACTTGGCCAAATGAAATTTCTCAAAACGAAAATGAAGCCTAAGCCTAGCAAAGAACTTTGTGAATTTAGGAAAAGAGGAATGCTTTAAAAATGATACAGTCGACTCTCGATATAAGAGCACTTCGCTATAAGAGCACTCTCGGTATAAGAGCACTAAAAAAAAATTTGGTTGGCCGATAAAGACAGATAAAACAGACAAAGTTTACCTTCGCTATAAGAGCACTCTCGCTATAAGAGCACAAACTGTCGGTCCCAATGGGTGCTCTTATATCGAGAGTCGACTGTATACAATAAAACCTCGATACATAACATGTATAACGAACCGCCGATATAACGAAACTCTTGATATAACAAACATTTTTTCAAATCTTTACAGGGAAGAGCAGTGCTCTTAGAGCACCCCCGATATAAAGAAACTTTCTGTTTAAACGTGTATTTGTCATTTTACACAAAGTTTTAGTTTTGTTTCGTTTAATTCTATTGTTGTCCTTATATCGAGGAAAACCTCGATATACCAAACATTTTGGCTGGTCCCCAGGGAGTTCGTTATATCGAGGTTTTACTGTATATGATAATTGTCAAATAAATCGGTCTGCAGGATATTGAATGAGTCTTTCGTGTAGTATATCATGTGAGCGTATTTTTTAGATATTCTTATGGAATCAGCTCACAGCTTGTTGTCTCCTGCCCACAGTTCGTTGACGGCGATCTACACGCCTTCTTCTCCAGCTCATAGCTCTTTATTACCAGCTTGCAATCCGAATTCTCTGATCTATAGTCCCAGGTCAAAAAATGCAGTCCAAGTCTCTAACTCAAAGGTGGAACTTGTTCGGAAAGTAGCGAAATGAAATATCATTGTTGATTTTATTGCTATGTGTGAGTAAAATTTTGTTTTAATTTAACAAGTTCTTAATAAATCAAGCTGCCAGGTAAAATACTTTTTCCTGTTTGAAAAGTCGTAAGGTGCTCCAAAAGGTCAGAAGTAAGGTAAAGGGACGTTTCGTCAGATTTTGACAAATCTCAAAATCTGACGAAACGTCTGTGCAGCAAAAGTAATCGCTTAAAACCTTACTTAAAAGATTTGAATTTCGACAGAATTAAGAAGGAAATTCTTGGTGTCTACACTGTAGGTGTAGGTTTTTGTCTTAATGTAATGTAGGTGTAGTTGTACATGTCTTTTTAGAAAACACTGGCCTGGACTAGCCTAACCCATAAGAAGCGAAATTTATTGTATGTTTCTAGATGAGATTGAACCTTAGTGTACTTTGTGTAGCCAAAATATTGCAAATAAGATTAAAAAAAGAAACAGTCCACAACAAAAATAATGGGTGCCTTGAAAACATACATACTAATTCAGCAGTTTCAACAAACTGCAACTATTTTGTTTTTTGCTTCAGCACAATCTCAGCCGCTTAAAAGCAATTAGTGGTTCTTTTCCCTTTTCTCAGGCGTCATCAATGCCATTGGGGGATGTTAAGCAAAGAGGAGAAAGGCATCTTGGAGATTAAGGCGCCATGGATTTAGGAGTGGTGAGAAGAAGCAGCTAATCACTGCCACACTCTATAATTACCTCTCATCAGAGTAAAAACATTTTCAAATTTTATCTCTAACACTACCAGATATATATAGGCTGTACACTGATATTTACGCCGAAATTTGTTACCAGGCTGTTTTGTCATGTAGCTGGTATGATAGGCGAAGAAAAATTCACGCGTCGATGTGTTACGCACCCGGCATCTACAGATAATAGAATTCATCGGCGCAGCTATTTTATAACGGCGACCATTTATCCACAGATATTTGCGTCCACGCATATTCGGCATCCACGGATGCAGATGTTCGCCGCTTTATTATTACGGAGCTGATGGATTTCAATGTTACTCCTGATCATTGAGTACAACAAGATACATACATAGAAAATACAATTAAATTCGAATAAAACAAAAAAACCTCACGTGAGGTGAAGGGAATAAAGAGAGGTCACTTTTTGTAAAGGCTATTAAACAAAATATACCCTTACAAGGACCTACCGCATAAAAAAGCTCTGGCATGCATGCTATTTTCGAATGATTGATCTTTCAGGTATGTTTGTGTGCGCATCTCAACTCCAAGCCCGCGAGTTCCCGTCGCCCCGTAAGGTGGCGATGGAGGCTTGAGAGTTAGTGACTTACCTTTGAGATGAATCCGAGCAACGCTCTTTGTCAAAAAATTCATTTAGAAGCCCTTTTTGTTATTGTCCTGTACGGGAAACAGGTGAATGGCCTCTAGAAAAAGTGGCCCCTTTTTATTCCCTTCCTCTACCAAAATTACCTCTCATCAGAGTAAAAACATTTTCAAATTTTATCTCTAACACTACCAGATACGGCCCTTATTACGATTAAAAATTCGACGCTACTTGCATATTCCCCCCCCCCCCCAAATCGAGTTTTCTGGTCACTTAAAAGCACCATGATTCAGTTTTTTTCGCGCTTTTTATCTCAATAAATCTTCTTAATTTGCAACAATTACGACCCTTCGGTCCATAATTTTTCGTTCCTGGCATATCTTTCCTAACAGCTAAAACTGTTTAACATACACTTTCAATTTTTTGAAAAAATTGAAAAGCATCCTAAAAACGGTAATTAACCCAAAAAAAGAAACTTCCATACACCATTTAATTTTGATGATCGACTTCTGACAAATTGACCTAAAGCTCCATCCCACAAATTATCATAAGTTAAAAAACCAAGATAAAGATGGCATGATATAAATTTATTCGTCACCCATATAAATTCAAAAGACATCAGTTAGACACTGACGAACACCTTTTCTTCTCTGTACTTGCTTCTTAGAAATATGTCATGCTGCCTTCCTTTAGCTCTATTCGTCCGAAGAAGAATCAGTAGGCTTTCCTTCCCCAGATGTGTTTGATCTTTTAGACTTCTGTGAACTGTCACTCTTCTTTCTAATTTTCATCTGCCTGGATGAATCCGCATAATCGCTGAAATCAAGCTTAAATTATAATCCAAACGAGTTTAATTGTTAAATAGCATACAAGTATTGGTGAAGACAAAATCCGAAAGCGATTCCGATACTGACGAGCACACAAAACTTAACGAACCTGTTATTGGCCAACGAATTGGTCAATCTAGCTTCAAAAGAGTGAGGACGGGGCATGCCCATTTTTTCGCGGACAACATCTTCTATATGCTCCAATCGATTCATGGTACAACGATCTGGAAATGCTTTCTGTGAAATAAAAAATAATTATTAAGTAAAATTATTCTGAGCCAATCAAGCTGATTCAGTTTATCACATCGTAATTTTAATTTCAAAACGAAAGTTGCGATCTTCTTACAAAAAAAATGGCATGCTAAAATTTATTTATCAATTAAAACCTGCTAGTAGCAGCCACAAGTACACAAAAAGAGTCACAAGCTATCAACTTTCCACTGGCATCTTACACAAGATTCTGCACCAAAAATCAAACAAAAAATGAAACTTGCAAGTAGCACTGAAAATGAGCTAAAAAATTGGAACACGACACAACTTGTGTCACACAAGTCTACCGCAAAATACTTGTTTAGTAATACAAAGAACAAACAAAACAGGCATATGTTATTGAAAAACATATACACGAAGGGGTGAAAGCAATAAAAATTTTCGTAAACATGTAGAAATTTTAAAGAATTTAATCAGAACTTTGCTAAAAAATAGCGCTTCGGGATTTAACAAATTTTGAGATCGGGATCGGGATTTTGGAAATCGATCGGGCGGAATTTCGGAACGGGATTTTCGTCTAAAAATGGCTCGGGCGGAGTCGGGATCCCGTCCCGTGCACATTACTACAGGGCAATACTTTTTCTTGTGTCTAAAACACTTTTTTTTTTGTGTCTAATTTACTTCTTCCTGTGTCTAATCTTGCATCATACGATGTTGTGTTTGAACTTTTTTGGTAAAAAGGATGGTAATTAATATTTTTACAAGATTCATGCTTCTTATCCTTGCATTTTAGCTTTGCGTCTACTAGAAGAAGAATAGGATACGCGAATACGAGAATGGGAATTACTACAGTTTAGCCAATTTTTTGAAAATTTTTTTTTACATTTTTGACATTTGTCCAAAAATTGGCTAAACGCCTACGCACCGTATTTATACTTATCTAAGAGCTCAAAACTTTTACGTCAGATCTTTTTTATTAGTGTTAGGCTGTGTTCATATTTTAAAGTCACGCTCTTTTCAGAGGTTATCCTGCTCTGCTGAAATAAAATTAAACAGTGAAGTGCAGCTTTTGGTCATTTAAGGTCTGCATCACTAAATGGAATCCTTTTTCCTCTCTGTCAGCTTTTCGCTCAAACTTCTTCATTTTATAGTGATAAGTTCTTTCTTCTGTATTCAGTGTGCCAAGGTATGCTATTGTAATTTTTCTGACTACGCGATAGTGTTAATCACCTTTTAGAAGAAAAAGGCCAAGGGTGCTCCAGGACAGGATTATCTGCCTCCTACTTCTTGTGGAACTGATGAAGTGAAGTTCACCACTAGTGAAGTTAGTCATTCTTAATTGTAGAGTTTTCTTCTTTGGTATTAAAGAAAATTTACTTAGGCAAATGCAAACCAACCGAAGCGTGCGCCGGCTAACAAGAAAGAGGTTTTATTACTATTTCCATTACTTTTCTCAAATCTTTATGTAATATTTTTTTTGAAGGAAATGATCAAGAAAGGGATGTTAATTCGCCGAAAGGACGACTACCCCACCATGGATGATGTGGCTAGTGATTGGGAGGAAGTGGCTGATGAAAACAAGCTCGATACAAAAAGGGGAACCAGTAGTGTAAAGCCCAAGAAAGAAAATCAGGCAAATGCATCCAAGAAGAAAAAGAAGGCGCTTTCTTAGGTCACTTATGACTACTAATGTCAAACATGAAAGCGGTTATTCTAATTTTGTTTCCGCAACGCCCTCTGTATTGTATTCTCTGATGAGACAAAAAAAAGCTGGCTTCACTATTTTTAATAATCTTTTGTGGCTTGCAAGTCACAAGTGAGTGAGACACCTCCTGCGGAAGTCAAAAATTTGGAAGACATGACTAGTGTTTTGTTTCTTTTAGACCGTAACTGAAAGTGATTTCCACCGCTATTTTACGTATCTAGTTTGACAAAGTTTTGGTAGACAGATTTCAACCTATTTTCGCTCAAAAATGTCTATTTTTTCTTGCATGAAAATTATTTCCTTACATCACTTTGTTAGCACAAAACTAATCTTTGTAGTAGGGGTATTTCTGGTTAATCGTCCATAAAAGAACAATAACTTGATACTACGAATAATGCTTTTAGATTTCTTGTTGCTCCACACACACATTATAGCCACAGCCTAAAGTAAAAATTTGTTGTATCTGATAAAAAAATATTTTGGATACCACTGTCACAACACAATGCTTTTCTAGCACAATCAATGTGGTGGTGGCACCAGTTTATAGGGTTTCCTTTAACACATCTTATGTTTAGCTAAAAAAAAGTTCATCACATTTTGGCCTAACCTTCTAGACCGAATTATACTTTCTTACTAAAATATGTAACCATAACTGCACAGGAGGTCTAACCTGAATAGATGTGGGACATTCGCCTTGAGGACTAGCACAACATGGGTCCCCAGTTATTTGTACACACAACTAAAAACACATATATATTAGTATATATATTAAGTTATCCGGAAAGTTCGTGCGGTTTTGAAATTTAAAAAATCAGCTTGGTGCGCCCTGCGGACACGGTATTTCAATACGTGAAAAAAGGCTGTACACCATAATTTAAGCGGCAATTTGTTAAGAGAAACATTTGTTAAGCAGTTTGTTACGCCACAACAATTTACAGTACTCATTTTTGAAAGAATTTCTTTATTCTGAGGCATCCTGGTAGGAAAAAAAACCTCAGGAATCCAAATCTGAAAACATAATTTCAAAAAGAGGCTTGGTTGCTGAGATATGATCAAAACTAGGAGAAAAAAGGAAAAGAAACTAAGTTGACGGCTGGCTACGACAATATCTCAGCAACCAAGCCGAATTCTGTTTTTAGATTTGGATTGCTGAGCTCTTTTTGCCTAAAAAAATTGAAAAAGACCCTATAAACGGTAATTTACCCGTGTAAAACCCTTTTTAGAATGCTCTAATTGACAGGACTACGTGCATAGTGACGCTATGTCATTCTGCCGAAAAAAATCAGTAAAAAATATTTTTCATAATCTTTTTTCAAATATTTTGAGAAATATGTTGCAACCTGTTCAGTTTTTTCTGAACTTTTAAAAACCACATGAGGACTAAGGACTACTAAAATCCGCATGAGGACTACTAAACTGGTGAATCTAAACGAGAGGTCAATTTTTTCCTTGCACTCAGCTTTTTCCATAGTATACGGTCTTAAGGCCGGCTCAGGTGCATACTAGGGCGAGGTGTATATTGTTCGAAGTATAATATGGAAGGTGCAAACTGTATGCAATAGAGAGTTTACAAGATTTCTTCAAAATACCTTATTGGTGGCACACATGGCGCTTGGCTTGCAGGAACTGGGCACATACTTGAATAAACACGAGCTGTATACACTGGCTACACCAAAATTATTAGCAAAGTTTTGAACTAAAAGAGTATAAAAACTCGCCTTTAGTAGAATTGACGGTAGGTTTGCGTTCCTTCTCTAATTTCTCTTCGGTTTCTGCATGTTCAGTCAGAGACTTCGTAAAGGAGTAGCCTTCAGCCGGATAATCATATGCATTCCTCATTTTCTTGGCCGATGGCTTCATTCTGGATGGATACAAAAGTTGAGTGGCAGAAGAAGGAGTCACCAAAATGAGGTTTTGCAAGATGTCTTTGGCATTCAGCCCTATGGTTAAGAAAATAAGGGAGGAGAGCAAGAAACAGGTAGCTATTATTGGCTGGTAAAAACTGTACATTCTGCAATTGATAATTTTTCTAAGGCAATTGCTAACTCATACGGATTAGAAATTTCACCAAAAGGATGCAAAAGCATTTTTAGTTATTGAAACTGATCCCACACCTCTTTGGGGCTAACAGTGAATACCGTATTTACTCTATTAAGCGGGTATGCCCGCTTAATTTTTCGATCCTTTGCTAGGGGGCCCACTTATTAGAGAGTGCCCGCTTAATAGAGTAAATACGGTATTCAAAAAAAAAAAGAACACGGCTACAAATGGTGAATTTATTTTGTAGAATAAATTTCATCATAAAAAATAAGCTCACTTTGTTCGACAACTTTTGGGACACTCCTTATTTCAATTTTTCTACATGCAAATAAAAAAGTCCGGAAAACAACAACAATTCGCTTTTGTTGTAATTTAGTGACTGACTTGTATTGGCTCATCACTTATTATGGTGAAAGGAAAGAAGAAAGGAGACCATTGTCCACTGAGCAGATAAAAATTTTTGTTTTGTGCAGATACTCATCTAACAAGTATGTTTGTTTGCTCAACTCTAAAAACACTGTTTTTTTGTAAAAAGCAAAAGAAGAAGCTCATCCCTTTTTATTATTTAAATCGAGCGTCAACTGCAGTTAAATGGAATGCATTTCATTTAACCAAACACTGATCTGGGTGTGTTCCTTTGTTCTGAAGAAAAATTCTATAATGGTGCGTTTTTTTTTCGTGGACTATTCTCGTGCTTTTTTTTGGGATCTTCAAATGTAATTGTGGCTGAGTCCGGTGGACCCAATAACAATTCTGCAATGAGAAAAAACTAATTCTACACGGTGTGTAAAAAGTTCCTGGAATTTTTTAAAAATTTAAATTTAACGCTATTTTTAAACTTGATATCCCATCTCACATTATTCAATATTTTGTAGCCCTAGTATTCTTAAATAATGCTATAATCGTTTTTACTCCATTTATAAGGCAGGAGTACACTATACTGCCTAGCTCAAAAACGTCCAAAATCAAACTGTACATAACTGTACAAAGGTCTCCCGAGGCAAAAAATCAAATTTTTGGTGAAATTTTTTTTAATGCTCGGCCGTGCCCTGAAAACACTTTTTTTACACGTTTCCGAAGCTAAAACATTGACAAAAAGGTAATTTCGGGCGTTTTTTTTTTGTTTTTTTTTTGGTTTTTTGAGCTAGGCGGTATAGTGTACTTCAGCCATTTATAATTTGATAACGTGGTACTACTGTATTATATATGCCCCCCGAGGGGGGGGGCGGTTCCCAAATAATATTATAAGTAGTTTAAGAGCCAACAGCCAGTCCTTTACAACAGCGGTATG
>BBSZ01014013.1:0-15027 GCA_000981365.1 Subanguina moxae
AGATGCAGTCAGTAAAAATAACATGAACAATATAACAATAATTATAATATCAACAAAATACTGGGTTTGAGAAAAAACAGCAATGGCGAGAGAAGGCTTTTCTCTTTTGGAAATATTTTGTTGATATTATTATTGTTATATTATTCATGTTATTTTTACTGACTGCATCTATTCTTAGTCTTTTTGCAGGTTATTGTCTGTAAAATAAAAAAAGAGGACTCAAAAAACCTTTTTGTTGATTCCCCAATACACAATACTTTAAAGACATTGGGCGATGTTTTGTCCCGGCGATGTTATGGCCGGCGGTGTTTTATGAGCGGCGATGTTTTGGCCACGGCGATGTTTCGGCGCGGCGTTATTTTGTCCGTGGCCGCAAGAGAGGGGGAGGATTAATAGAGGTTACACAGTATACCGTATTCTCTCTAGTAGAACCACACCCCCTAATTTAAAATCATGTTTTTGGCATTGTGTTTTTGGCCTACTTTTTCCAAACAAGTCTTAGGCATGTTACCACCCAATTTATAGCTAAAACAATAAGCTACAAATTGAGTGGTAACTTGCTTGGGAGTTGTCTCTAAAAGTAGGCCAAAAACACAATGCCAAAAACACAATGCCAAAAACACCATTTTGAATTAGGGGGTGTGGTTCTATTAGAGAGAATACGGCATACGGTAAACACTAATTTCGCGGCTGGCTATGATCATATCTCAGCAAACAAGCCTCTTCTTGCAATTTTGTTTTCAGATTTGGATTTCTGAGGTCTTTTTGCCTACTGGAGTGCCTCAGAATGAAGAAATTCTATCAAAAATGATTACATGAAAATTTTTGTGGCGTAACAAAGTGATCGCGTAACAAATGTATCTCGTAACAAATTTTCGCGTAAATTATGGTATACAGCCAGAAAATATATCTAAAAATCAAGATTGTGCTAAAAAAATATGTTTAGGGCACTGGACATGTGTCAAAAGCAGCCATTTGCGGACTGGACGGGTCTATTTGGGGTTAGTTTTGAATGTGAAAACCATACTCGTTGGTGACAATGGGAATTGTCAAGATTCGGGTGTGCGTGGAACACTTCTCTTCTCTTTTTTCAACAATAATTACCGTATTTTCTCTATTAATCCCTCTCTCTATTAATTTCCCCTATCCAATAACCCTGGTTAATTCCAGCGTGTAGCCCGTGCCCAAGTGTGGAAGAAAACTGCTGTTAGATTTTGCTATGAGGGATTAAACACCGCTATAAGGTCCCCTGAAGTTTCCTAAAAAGACCGTTGTCATATATATAGTGGAATTGATAGTATCCTATTAGAGGTATTGGTGGTGTAGTGGTAGCGCCGCATCGATGTTTTGCTGGGTCGCAGGTTCGACTCCCGCCTCGTGTAGCAGCACTTTTTCGTTTATTTTCATTTTCACAAAGTTACCGTATTTCAAGTGTGGCTACCGGGATGAGCCTGCACAATTCCTTCATCCTGTTCAATACTGCTTGGATGAGAAAGTGGCGGATGTCTGCGGTCAAGAAAATTGTCGTGGGCGACGGGGCTTGAGAGTTAGAGATGTATTCACCAATTTCCTCAATAGTACACACTGTGTACTACACAGTAGCAAAAAGAGCTCCCAAGTGTATTTCTGGTCAAAAGTATTGCTAGGATTAGTTTCTATGATATACTCGTGTGCGCATGTCAACCCAAACCCCCTGCGGGGGCGCGGAGGCTTGGGATTGGGGACTTTTTTGTGTCATCCCAATAATTATTTGATGTTTTCTATCATTTTTGGCAACTAAAAAGTCGATAGGGCATCATATCAGCCACTTTTGGGCGACCCACTTATACCGAAGTTTAGCCTATTTAGCAGCACACAAAAAAATGATAGACCGAAGATAAGTGTCCCACAGGCATTCGAAATTGGAAAATTTACATTTTCTTCATCAAATCTGGTCATTTGATATAAAAAAAACCTATATACGGCTTTCGGCCGACATTTTCGGTCAATTGAGCCAAAAAGCCGGACTCCAACCGGAACTTTCGGCCGGCCCAACCAACAACCCTAAACCTATATTCACTAGAAACCCACAATTTTATAGGTAAATCAGACAATTTCAATGTGAGCTTGTTTTATGAGAAAAATGTAATTTGGTCTCTGGTCAAACTATTGGTTTTAGATCACGGATGCAGAAGTAAGCAATTAAAGATATCCATTTTAAGTTATAATCTGGTTAATTCAACCAGCTTTTCTACTATATATCTCCAATGAATCTTGATTTTAAAGTGGAATTGCAAAATTTTTAGGCCATCGCAGCTGGAAAAGGCTTTGATCAAAAAGACACTCTACTAGGCACAGGACTGCGATTCGAGGGCGAAAAGTTTTTTGTATTGCAAGCAGATGATGAACGAATTATTGGAAAGAAAGCATCTTCTGGATTCTTCATCTACAAGACGGGCCAAGGTTGGCACAGCATTAAGCTAGCAAAATTTTTTTGTATGATTGGCTGATCCTACGGCACTTCTGTATACAGTCAAACCTGGATAAGCCGACACTCCTAAATTCAAAAAAATGTGTTTGTGGCATTGTGTTTTTGACCTATGTTTTGCTGGTGTCTTCTGGGCATGTTATATACCAAAACGTAGCCTAGAATCTAAGCTAAATTTTGATATACAAGATGCCCAGAAGACACTGGCAGAGCATAAATCAAAAACACAATGCCACAAACACATTTTTTTGAATTGAGGGGTGTCGGCTTATCCAGGTTTGACTGTAAAAGGGCACCCCTAAATTCAAAAAAATGTGTTTGTGGCATTGTGTTTTTGACCTATGTTTTGCTGGTGTCTTCTGGACATGTTATATACCAAAACGTAGCCTAGAATCTAAGCTAAATTTTGATATACAAGATGCCCGGAAGACACTGGCAGAGCATAGGTCAAAAACACAATGCCACAAACACATTTTTTTGAATTTAGGAGTGTCGGCTTATCCAAGTTTGACTGTACCTGATCGTTTTAAATGCCTTGTTTGAAGGCTCTTTTTTTCAATAGATGCTTATTGCTGGCTTTTTATTGAAAAAGCAAAAGTACCCCAAATACCGTATTCTCTCTAATAGAACCACACCCCCTAATTCAAAATCGTGTTTTTGGCCTACTTTTTGGAGACAAAGTTACCACTCAAATTGTAGCTTATTGTTTTAGCTATAAATTAGGTGGTAACTTACCTAAGACTTGTTTGGAAAAAGTAGGTCAAAAACACAATGCCAAAAACACGATTTTGAATTAGGGGGTGCTGTGCTATTAGAGAGAATACGGTATATCCAAAAAAAAAAAAATTCCAGCCGTGATCATTGGCATCTACGAGGGTGGAGTGCAACCAGAAATGTGTTCAAAGGTGAAACTTTTCAATGTATAGCTGACAGAAAATGGTCTACTTACAGACAACTGGTGCCCTGGCTGATTACTTCAAAACTATCAACTACTAAATGATGCGTTATCGCTTTAATTTATGCCTTTCCGTCTCTCTTTCTTCTCATGTTTTCTTTTCAAAGTAAGTTTTCAGCTCAGTAGTGTGCCAGTGTAGATTTAAAGCTTTTACATTTTTTCGACACTGTTGATTGTGGTTTGCGCAAATCTCAAAGGAATGCCGAGCAAACCGTAGAAATTTGCTCAGCATAATAAAAATCCTAGCTTTGATCAGTTATAAGATTTTTTTTTGGGGGGGGGGGGGTGGTGGAGGGTATAGCCCGAGTAGCGTCAAAACTTTGTATTTGCAGGTATTATGGTCTCCACCCTCCTACTACAACCCCATTGCCATAGCTAAACAGCAGTAGCATCAGCACAAGTGTCCAGCTACAACAGAATCTCGATGTTTATTTATCCATACTAGCTGATCATGTCTAGGAGTCAGAGAAGAATCCCTTTTAAACTATCTTTTGTATCTTCATCATTTCCAATCCAAGCCCGAAAATGACCAAATAAACTACATACTTTTGCTTATATTCTACTTGTTCAAACTGCTCATTAATAAGGCGATTAGCAACCAGGCTTCTAACGTAGCCTCCCCCACACGAAATAATTGATTTGTTAAAGCAGTAAGCAATAAACAGACAAGTAATCTATCCCTTTTTGTTATAGCTATCTTATTTTTTTTTGAGGTTAGTGTGTGATAACCCATCTTCAATAGGGTTGCCACGGTAGCACCAGCTATGGCTGGTGCTACTACCACTAAATTAGCTATTTATGCATTTACAGGGTGAGTCTACAATGTCGGCCAGATAAGGCAAAATTTTGAGAGTAAGGCTTTCAGAGGAACCTCAAGATTGGAAGTAATCGAGCCTGAATCAAATGTCTACCGTGTGTCCCAAAAGTTGGGAAACTTTTTTTAACGTCCAATCTAGGATACATTCTTCCAACACTTAATATCCTATAATACACCGTTGGGTAGCCCAGCCTTTCTACTTTCGTTTGGTATATAACTTTTATTAACAACTATTCAAAATGAGTACCACCAGCTGCAACACATTGACGAAGTCGTTTTAGAAATTGGTTGATTGCTATTGCCACGACTTCCCAAAATGTAGAGTTGGGAGGTTCTGACCAAATTTTGTGGTGTAGTGGTAAAGCGTTTGCCTTTGAAAAAAAAAAGCGGTCAAAAGTTCGATCCCCGTCGGAGACAATCTTTTTTTATTTCCTTTTTTTTCACGGAAATAGCACTATTAGACACAAAAAATGCGAGGAGTTCAAAAAAAATATTCTAGACACTATTTTTCTTTTATTTCGTGAGAAATTTTGACAATGAAACGTCAATTTTGATCCGTTGAATTTGCCTACCGTAAAACCTCTAATAATACCCCCTCCTTGATTCAAAATCGTGTTTTTGGCATTGTGTTTTTGACCCACTTTTCCCAGGTGTCTCTCAGGCGGCTTACCACTCAAATTGTAGCTAAGACAATAAGCTACAAGTTAAGTAGTAAGTTGCCTGAGAGACACCTGGAAAAAGTGGGTCAAAAACACAATGCCAAAAACACGATTTTGAATCAATGAGGGGGTATTATTAGAGGTTTTACGATATTTTCCTATTTTCTTTTGCAATTTGTATCACAATTCTTTTCTCAAAACATCTTTATTGATTCAACATCACAAAACAACACCTAACCAATAACATCGGGATCATTTGGTATCAATTCAGTTGATATATCATTATCAAACAACGCGTTTAAAAACTTCAGACACCAGAAAAATCGTCAGGGACACCTCATTTTGACAAAAATGTATACATCAAAACGTAGCCCTGAATCTCCTCTTTCAGATAGCCGAGCAAAATTTTATTCCACCGAAAAAAAAAATAGTAACGTCATTTAGAAGTGAACACGTGATTTTATCAGATAAAATACAAGGAAAAATTTCGTGTCGAGACAAATAAAATTCAAAATTTCAAAAAACCCAATTCACCATTTTTGGCTTTTTGGGAAGCCGTGATTGCTGGACCAATGCACCCCTGCCCAGACTATGACTTGCTTCGGCTTCTGCATTTTTTCCACGATCTTGACTTTTGCTGGAAGAGGGAGCTTACTACATATTCTGTCGTTTTGGCTGTTGTGCGGCTGCTCCACAATGAACCATTTTTCGCCTGAGAAGAGAACGCTTCGATGACGACCGTTTGCAAAACGACGGACAAGCTTGTTTGCTCTATCCAATCTCAGCTGCTTGACTTCCTCGGATAGCGCTTGACTGTATTTCTCGATTTATCTCTAGAGCTTCTTTCATCATTTCATGCACTCGACTTTTTCCTACTCCCCGCTGCTTAGCCACTTCCTAGCCAATTCTTCTTGCTGTGGATGTGTCCTTCTTTGTGACCCCCGCAGTGGCATATCTTCCTCTCACCTTCCGCGCATTGGCTGGAGTTGTTGCTGTAGATGGACGCCCACTTCTTGCTCTGTCTTCTTTGCTACCAGTTTCTGAGAAACACTTGATGGCTTTCGAAACGACGGATTTGCTGATATCCATATCACGAGAGATTTCCGATTGTTTCTTCCCCCTTAGGTTATGTTATATGCCGTCTCGTATAACATCTGATATAACAAACGGTAGCATGCATGGCTCAGTGGTCTGGCAACCCTCTTTTTCGTCACAACAATTGCCGCAGTCGCAAGTTCGAATCCCCTACCTCGTTTTCACGACTATACAAGATTGATATGTCCATCACCTAAAATGTTTCATGGCCATGTCATCCGTACACTTCTTCGAGAGGTTTTGACATGGGAGTAGGGTTGTCGACGCGTCGAAATTTTCGACTCGTCGAGTCGAGTCGAAAGTCGAAATTTTCGACGCGTCGGGTCGAGTCGAACGTCGAAAGTCGAAAAATATCGACTTTTCGACGTGAAAAGTCGAAATCGACGCGTCGAGTCGACAACCCTACATGGGAGGTTCATCTTAGCGGGATGGATTGCCAAAGGCGCACGATACCAGCTCTGAATTCAGCCATTCTAGAACTAAAGCATAGAGTGATCAAAAAAGCAAGCTAATAATTAGCAGGTAAAAAATGGCTGAAAATTTAGACTCACCCTGTACATAGATATCCCCTCTACTTACCTGACAACCTAACATCCAGCCTCCTGTCTCACCAGCTACCTACTATAATCCCTTGGCAATTTATTCTTCTGGGAAGAAGAGCAATAAAAATTACTATTTGTGTTTATGTCTATTTCCTACTGCCACTTTTTATAGTCAACTGCGGCACATACAAACACACACTTAATTAGTGTTTGTGTTGTAAATTAGCTGGTTGACTGCTTGCTAGCTTCCGCAATCGATTGTGTTTTTGATTAGAAGAGCAGCTTACTGTTGAATAGCGCTTCAAGCAATTGTCACAATAAACCGCTTCAAAAGCCACCCCGGTTTTGTGGGGTTGCTGCTTGTTTGGTGCTTTCTTTGTCCTTTTTGCTACTTGGTTGATGCTGCTCAAGCTGCCGTCGTTAATGTGGTAGGTGGTTGTTGTTGTTTTACTTTTGGCTGCTATCGAAAATTGGACATTTCATACCCTTGTTCAGGGGAAACACCTCTTTTGTAGCCAAAAGGTTCTTCTTTCCTTGCTTTGTTTACTTGGAACAATTTTGGCCGGCTGCTCTATTTTTGCGTTTTCTTTGTTTACCGTAAATCCTCTAGTAGACGGGCAGCCCGTTTACTAGAGAACTTACGATATCTTATGTGGGCTATTTTTTTGGACGAATTGAGGCATCCATCCCAAATCATATATAGTCGAATTCTGGCGCTTATGCTGTTTAGCCCAACCTCCCTCAGTTTCCTTTTAACAATGGATTTTATTTGCCTTCAAGTGGGTAAAATTGACTGATTTGTTGCCACAAATGATACATAATATCAGAACCCTTAAATTTTTGGGATCAAAGGGCCATGGTAACCTGTTGTAACGAAAAACTGGGTAGCCAAACCACTGAGCCATTCATGCTACTTTTAACGCATATAACACCGTTTGTTACATCCGGAGAGAACATCCCGATAAGATGAACCTCCCATGTCAAAACCTCTCGAAGAAGTGTACGGATGACATGGCCATGAAATATTTTAGGTGATGGACATATCAATCTTGTTTAGTCCTGAAAACGAGGTAGCGGATTCGAACTTGCGACTGCGGTAATTGTTGTGACGAAAAAGATGGTTTCCAAACCACTGAGCCATGCATGCAACTTTCAATGCACATAACACCGTTTGTTATATCAGATGTTATACGAGACGGCATATAACATAACCTAAGGAACAAAAACTCGTCAAGAGCCGGGAAGTATCGGGTGAGGCAAAAGTTCGTACGAATCTTTAAACCTTATTTTTGTTGATGAATTCTAAACATTTTAAAGAGCAGACAAAAAGCTTTTAAAAGCTGTGTAACTTTTATTTCAACAAATAATCAAAATGGTCACCTTCGACCGCACAACTCAGCAATGGATTCAACACAACTTTCCGGACTCGATCAGTGTCGACACTCATTGGACTCGGGAAGATAAAGAGTGGCCACCGGATTTTGCTGAAGGAAACGTGATGGACTACTGCAGAGGCTCACCGAACCATCGCTGATCTCAAAGAGTGGATGCAATGAGAATGGAGACGTCTTCCACTGGATATGATAAAGAAAGCAGTTGATAATTTTCCAAAACGTCTCCGTTGTTGTATTGCGGCCGAAGGTGGCCATTTTGATCATTTGTTGGAATAAAGTTGTACAGTCAAACCTGGATAAGCCGACATCCCTAAATTCAAAAAAAATGTGTTTGTGGCATTGTGTTTTTGACCTATGCTCTGCCAGTGACTTCTGGGCATCTTGTATATCAAAATTTAGCTTAGATTCTAGGCTACGTTTTGGTATATAACATGCCCAGAAGACACCAGCAAAACATAGGTCAAAAACACAATGCCACAAACACACTTTTTTGAATTTAGGGGTGCCCTTTTACAGTCAAACCTGGATAAGCCGACACTCCTAAATTCAAAAAAATGTGTTTGTGGCATTGTGTTTTTGACATATGCTCTGCTAGTGTCTTCTGGGCATCTTGTATATCAAAATTTAGCTTAGATTCTAGGCTACGTTTTGGTATATAACATGCCCAGAAGACACCAGCAAAACATAGGTCAAAAACACAATGCCACAAACACATTTTTTTGAATTGAGGGGTGTCGGCTCATCCAGGTTTGACTGTACACCGTTTAAAAGCTTTTTGTCTGCTCTTTAAAATGGTACCAAACACTTTGTAGGAAAGAGTACATTTCATCATCAAAAATAAGGTTTGAAGATTCTGATTTGTTACCAGATGTTTTGTTAGGCGGTCTTTTTATTTATTCTTCAACTCTACTGGATTATACCACCCCCCCCCCTTCCCCAAATTTATAAATTATATAAAGAAGACAGTTTCTACTTTATTCTCCTATCTATTCTAGGGTTTGATCCTGGAAAACGCTAGGAATGCGGATGCTGCTATCCAATTACTTACCAAAATCAATGAGAAGCTTCTTCGAAGCAATGTGACCAACCATTACCAACTTGTGTAAGCTTAAAAACAACAACACTTTGTTTTCAATTTGTAATCACAATTAGACACTAATAGTCTACCTTTTATATTTTCAGTACAGTCAAATAATATACCCTCTGGGGACCGGTTTTAAAAGTATATTACATTGAGAGGTATATTATCAACATTTTAATTGCGATTCCATAAAAAAATGACTTCAGTATAGAGTCCCCCCAGGCGGAACTGTGGGTCACAGGAAACGGCTTCCTTTTTCACACAAATCAAATGCATATAGAGGCTCTTTTTGCCCACTCCAGTGACCAAAATGGGGTGGAATACCCTAAAACAAAGTGGTTTACCTTGGTCCCCCAAGGCAAAAAGTCAATTTTTGGTCGAAAAAAATTTTTTGACGAAAAGTTTCGACCGCGCCCCAAAAACATGTTTTCTGCACGTTTTTGTTGTTACTTAGAAGAGAAGATGAATGCGCGCAATAAGTTCAGAGAATTTCACCTCGGTGCCCCAAGGTAAACAACCTTATAAATGGTGTTTTCAGACCTCAGTTTTACTACACTGAGGCATACAACTAAGCCTTAGGCTTAGGATAGCTGAGATCCAGTGTATATACCCTGTTACAGTCCTAATCCCTTTAAAAATGTTGGTTTACCTAGGTCCCCCAAGGTAAACAACCTTATAAATGGTGTTTTCAGACCTCATTTTTACTACACCGAGGCATACAACTAAGCCTTAGGCTTAGGATAGCTGAGATCCAGTGTATATACCCTGTTACAGTCCTAATCCCTTTAAAAATGTTGGTTTACCTAGGTCCCCCAAGGTAAACAACCTTATAAATGGTGTTTTCAGACCTCATTTTTACTACACCGAGGCATACAACTAAGCCTTAGGCTTAGGATAGCTGAGATCCAGTGTATATACCCTGTTACAGTCCTAATCCCTTTAAAAATGTTGGTTTACCTAGGTCCACCAAGGTGAAAAGTCGAAAAAACTCAATTTTCGACAGGGAAAAGTGTAGAAAGCAACGTTTTTTAGCGTATAAGAATAGGTATAAAAAGGGGTTGAAACACTCTTGTGATAGAAAAAAGTATAACAGTTACTTATAAGTGGCTAGAACCTCTTTTCGAAAAAGTTTGAAAAGAAATTGTCGGATAAGGGTGTGTTGTGTACTAGCGCCCAGTTTCCCACCCAAATATCCATGATTTTAGAGTGCAAACCACGGGTAATGTCGGGTGTGGAGCAGGTGCTGATGGCTCTGGCAATGGAGCGTGGCTAGCCACTGGTATATATTTGCTTTATCTTGTGTCTTATTGTTTAACTCCGGTCAACAGATCTGTACTACCAACACAATGTGACTGCCTTCTTTGGACCAGTGTGTTCTGATGGTAGCTTGACAAGAGTCTTTTCATCATATTCTAACATCCTCCCCCCCTTTATTTAGACATAGAGTTGATTAGCAGGATGGCTTCTTCATGGAATGTTATTCAAGTAATTTTTTCGCTTGTAACACTATTTACACAAAAGTTTTAGTTCAATTTCTGGAGAGACTATCACTTGGATGTAGATGTGACCACAATTGTTCAGGTTGGAAAACCTTTAGTGAAAAACATACGCTTGGTGAGGACGGTGGAATAATCCTTCCGCACACCCTTTTTTCTCTAATCAACAAAAAAAAATCAAACACTAATTTCAAATTGAGTGTTTCTAACCCACTTTTTGCAGATTACTCTCAGGCAATTTACCACTCAAATAGTAGCTAAGAGAATAAGGTAAATTGCTTGAGAGCAATCTGCAAAAAGTCGGTCAAAAACACAATGCCAAGAACTCAATCACTCGGACCTACTTTCGTATATGGAAGTTTATGCTCATTCGATAGCCCTTGGAATGTAGTTGTGCCTTTTGTGAGACCGTAAAACCAAGTCCCTTACAAAAATTGGACATAACGGGTTCAAACAGCAAAAAAAAATTTTTGGCGCCAAATTAAAAAAAAATAAACGTGATGAAAAAATAAGCGTCGTTTACAGTCGAACCTCGTTAAACTGGCACCCCTAATTCAACAAAATGTGTTTGTGGCATTGTGTTTTTGACCTATGTTTTGCTGGTGTCTTCTGGGCATGTTATATACTAAAATTTAGCTTAGATTCTAGGCTACGTTTTGGTATATAACATGCCCAGAAGACACCAGCAAAACATAGGTCAAAAACACAATGCCACAAACACATTTTTTTGAATTAGGGGTGCCAGTTTAACGAGGTTTGACTGTAATCATATAAACATATCGTAAAACCTCTAATTATACCCCCCCCCTAATTCAAAATTGTGTTTTTGGCATTGTGTTTTTGACCCACTTTTCCCAGGTGTCTCTCAGGCAGCTTACCACCCAAATTGTAGCTAAGACAATAAGCTACATGTTAAGTAGTAAGTTGCCTGAGAGACACCTGGAAAAAATGGGTCAAAAACACAATGCCAAAAACACGATTTTGAATTAGGGGGGGGGAATTATTAGAGGTTTTACGGTAAATAATAAATACTTTATTTACTCTATTAAGCGGGCATGCCCGCTTATTTTTCGACCCTTTGCTAGGGGGTCCGCTTATTAGAGGGTGTGCGCTCATTAGAGGGTGCCCGCTTAATTTTTGGCCTTTTCTCGTATCATAATTCAAATTTTATTGGGAAACACAATGAGATAGATCTCAAACGACTCAGGAAGAGCTGCAAATTCATTAGCTAGGGTGCCCGCTTAATAGAGTAAATACGGTACTTTATTCAATATGGTAAATTACTTTTTTTCATTGTTGAGATGTCGACCATGTCGGCGTCGAATGTAGCCACCAATGTTGTTGCTCTTCTTTCACTTCTTAACTGGCAAAAGGTCGACTTTTTGAGTCAACCATACTTTTAACAACTGTAAATGGTTTAGGTTGCACTTATTACTTGCTCAAGGTTGGTCAACGCTAAAATTTGTTTAGAGGAGTGTGTTAAACTGTTGTAATTCATGTCTCACACTTAAATTTTGTTTTATTCAGCTGCTTTGCCGACTTCAATGAAGATGAAGGCAGATTTAATACAATGAAAAGAGTACTAGATATTCAAGGCATTGAGGTAGTGGTCAGTCTAGATCTTTCTCTCAGTCAGACAACATCGGCAGAAGGTAGGGCTAATTATACTTTTCCATTAATTTTTCTTCTTAAAGCTTATTTAAAGTTTTTTATTTACAAAAGAAAATATAAAAAATTCAATTTTTATTATTTATTTTCCCCTTTTTATCAGTACGACCGAATCCGCTCCAAGAATGCTCTTCCAGCTCAAGTCTGTGTTTCTATCGTGCGAAATAGCCTAAACAAGTGATGGTCTGGGCCGGAGTCACTTCGACTTGAAAAACTCCTCTTTTTTTCAGGCATCGAGCATTCAAAATTCAGCAATAGATTCGACAGAACTTTCCGTATTCGATCAATGTCGACACTCATTGGATTTGGAACGATGGAGAGTAACCACTGAATTTCGCTGAAGAAAACGTGATGAACTACTTTGTTTGGCCGGAACTGGAGAAGAGAGCGTGCTCAGAGCCTCACAAAACGATCGCCGATAGCAAGGAGTCATTGCAAAGAGAATGGAGACGTCTTCCACTGGATATGATATGATAAAGAAAGCAATTGATAATTTTCCAAAACGTCTCCGTTGTTGTATTGCGGTCGAAGGTGGCCATTTTGATCATTTGTTGATATAGGGTTATACACCGTGTGAAAGCTCTCTTCTCTTATAAAATGGTACAGAAATGATAATTGACATTTTATGTATAATAATTGAACATAAATTTCCACTGAAACTTTTGCGCCACCCGATAGAGATGACGCTGAGGCAAGACCCACGCCATACCAATTTAGGGGGGAAATCCTGCCTGGAATACCCTGGAAAAATGCTGCCTGCGCTGTCTGTGCAGCTCGTACCCCTACGAGGTTTTAATTTCTTACGTGTTTCTTAATTAAGCGTAAAAATGTCAGCATATTGCACAGCAATAACCAGGCCTAACTCTCATCGCTAATGATTTCTTACCTTCGAAAAAGACTTGCCTAAAATGTAAATATGATTTGTTAAAGAAAATCTAAAATTGTAAATTTTAAAAAATATAATTTTTTTTTGCAGATCTGTCTTCTTTACTCAAGTCGATTAAAAACCAGGCTAGGGGTAGGCAAGTAGTACTTCTTATATACACCCTGTGTCTCAAGTATTTTTGGATAGCAATTGGGTTGGTGCATAATTATCCGCGCTTTTTCACCAAAAAATGTGTTTGTAGCATTGAGTTTTTGACCTACATTCTGTTGGTGTCTTTTGGGCATGTTACATACCAAAATGGAGCCTAAATTTTAAGCTACATCTTGATATATAATATGCCCAGAAGACACCAGAAGAACATAGGTCAAAAACACAATGCCACAAACACTTTTTTTGGTAAAAAACCGACGTTAATTATGCACCAACCCGATACGTACAGCCTACCGTATTCTCTCTAATAGCACAGCATCAAAATCGTATTTTTGGCATTGTGTTTTTGGCCTACTTTTTGGAGACAACTTCCAAGCAAGTTACCACTCAAATTGTAGCTTATTGTTTTAGCTACAAATTGGGTGGTAACTTGCCTAAGACTTGTTTGAAAAAGGCAGGCCAAAAACACAATGCCAAAAACACGATTTTGAATCAAGGAGGGGGTATTATTAGAGGTTTTACGTTAAGCCGACACCCCTAAATTCAAAAAAATGTGTTTGTGGTATTGTGTTTTTGACCTATGCTCTGCTAGTGTCTTCTGGGCATGTTATATACCAAAATGTAGCTTATAATCTAGGCTACGTTTTGGTATATTTCATGCCCAGAAGACACCAGAAGAACATAGGTCAAAAACACAATGCCACAAACACATTTTATTGAATTTAGGTGTGCCTTTTACAGTCAAACCTGGATAAGCCGACACCCCTAAATTCAAAAAAATGTGTTTGTGGCATTGTGTTTTTGACCTATGTTTTGCTGGTGTCTTCTGGTGATGTTGTATACCAAAATGTAGCTTATAATCTAGGCTACGTTTTGGTATATAACATGCCCAGAAAACACTAGCAGAACATAGGCCAAAAACACAATGCCACAAACACATTTTTTTTTTTGAAGTTTGTCCACGAACTATTGGACCACCGGTTATTAGAGAGAGTACGGTATTTTGACTTCTTGTTTCTGACTTTTTTTTTCGAATAACACAAAATCGACTTTTTTTGGTTTATATCAAGAAAATTCTTATTTCTGTAGCTTTAAAAATTTTAAAAACGCAAGAAAAACTCTTCTCAAAAGGGAATTATGAGCAAAAGAATCCACAGATACTTGGCACATGGGGTATTGTATGTTGTTACAACAATTGCTTTAGTTATCGTCTCCTTGTTCGGTAATACCATGGTAGGTTTTTTGCTGTCCTATTTCTTCAGTTGTTTAGCAAAATGTCTTAAGGAGTCCTACAAGAACTTTTTAAAAGCTATGCAGCTAGCGGAAATAGGCGGTGAAGAATTTGTGCCAATCATCATTCTGTCCGAATACACCACAGAGAATGTGGAGCGACCATGGTCAAACTTGGTTTTTTCCCTCCTTTTTTAAATAAAATTGCTATGTTCGCAGGCGTGCTAACCAAACGGGTGGTGTGGATGCCGACACATTTTCCCTTTACAAACAAGCTATTGTGGTAAGTGTTAGTTCATTTCTAAAGTTCATAGTAATTTTCAACTATTTAAAAATTGGAGTGGTAGCGCAGCGGTCTACGCCTTTATCGGGTCTTTTGTCGGGTCATTTGTCGGGATTTCACCCAAAATTTCATCTAGGAGCCATCCTAAGCCCTCCTAAGTCGTAAACAGAGATGAAACAGTACTTGTTCACTGGGGGGGGGGCATGTGCATCCACAGTTGTTTTCGAGTTATTGGTCTCTAAGGTATGTGAGTGTGCGCATCTCAACCCCAAGCCCCTTATACTACCCCCCCCCCGAGAGTTAG
>BBSZ01014014.1:0-13735 GCA_000981365.1 Subanguina moxae
TTTCAAAATTTTCTAATTCTGCTTCTGACTTTGCCATTCTGATTCTGATTATTGAAAACACTGCTCCTGACCCACTTTTTAATAAAAGAATTTTTTTTTTAATTACATAAAATTTTTTTTTACCAAACCACCCCCCCCCCCATTTTTTATTGCTGATTCCTCGAGCCAACAATCTTGTTAGTCTGAAAGGACATCAACAGAATTGAAAAAAAGTGGCCGGAAGTGCCCTAAAAGTTGGGTGTTTCGGACGACAAACTGCGCTTTAGTAAATTTTTTTTTGTACCCGTCCAATTTTTTTTCTACCCGTCCAATCTGTCGGCTTGTGCACAGCACTTCGACCACTTAGACTCACTTTCTCACCGGGAAGTTTATACTCATTCGATAGCCCTTGAAATGTAGTTGTGCCTTTTGTGAGATGGAAAACCATGTCCCATACAAAAAATAGGACAAAACGGTCTTTAAAAGCAAAAATTTTGTTTTGGCGCCAATTCAAAAAGCGTGACGGAAAACAGTCAGTCCAAATATATACTATATTAGGATTTATCGTCGCACGTAAAATTACCTACAGCCCTAGTGTTTATAGAAGATGACTGCTACCATATTATGCATTTCATACAGCGAAAAGAAAATTGGTGCCGCTCTCTATGAAGAAGATACTACGGTAGTTAGGATTTTGCATGATACTACAGATGAAGACAATTTTTCTATGTTGGAGTCGTGTAAGCTCTCTCTCTTTCTCTTGATGTTTATCTCACATCATTTCAGTGCTGGAAGAAGTTAAACCCAGTCATGTAATTGTCAATAAGTCGCAAGACATCAATTTTCTGTTAGCAATTCGAAAGCAATGTATTAGTTATTTCTTTTTTTATACTTTGTTGTTATTTAAAATCACATATTATTTAGGTAATTTTGCGCCAGTAAGCAATCAAAAGGACTATACAGATGAAGAATTAGCTTCTGGGAAATCTTTATTGTGGGATTCCTTGACGCAGTCAGATGACCAGACAGCTTCTTCTTGTGTCGATCAGTTGAAGGGTGCAGAAAGAGCTGATGAAGATGAAGTGATCGAAAAATTCGTAGTTAGTACGGACATGAGGTCAAAAGAAATACAGGTGGGCGGTCAGAAAGATCTCAAAGAAGCGAATGATGAGGACGAAGAACTGTTCAGACCGGCTCTCAACTTTTTTCCAAACATAGCTTTCAGTGGGCTTCATTCCATTAATGTGTTCCCTTACAATTCGTTTATTTTAAGATATTAATGAAGCCAAAAAAAGACTGGAGAGTATGTTCAGCGATGACTCAAGAGATGGTAAATTGGCTGCTGCTTTTCGCTTTGACTACTCCGCTGTGAACATGGTCGGTATAATGCTATTTTTTCAGTACTTACCAATTATTCCTTGACAGGTCAGATCTTTTGGTGCTCTTCTGCGATATTTGGAACAACAAAGAATTGGTGTTGAATTTGAAGAATACCATGTCAAAACTCCGATCAAGTCTGTTATATCACTGTCTTTGTGTGTCTTGTCCTTCTGTATTCATAAGTGAATATGTTGAAAAATTTAGGAACGAACTTATAGAGGTGGATGATGCCACCCGGCAAGCGCTGGAAATATTTTATTCCGACTATAACCCGCAGAACATTCGACGAAAATTTATATTCGGCAATTCGCGCAAGGAAGGAATGAGCATCTTTAAACTATGCAATATTTGCAAGTCGACACCAGGGAAGTTACTACTCAGGTGTGTTTTGTGCCTGTTTCCTGTTCTCAGAATTTTATGAAAACTTTTTTTTTTCAGAAGCTGGTTTGAGCGACCTACCAAAAATCGAGATGTGTTGCAGCATCGCCATGAGGGGATATCATTTTTCTTCCATGATTGCAATCTGGATGCCTTAAACTTTACGAGGGGTAAATTAAAGGATATCATGAGCGTACGGGTAGGTCTGGTTAATTCACGCTAATGTGTTCAAAATTTTTTAGGGCATAATCAAGCGAATGCAAAGAGGAAACCTCTCGGTAAACGACTGGAAAAACCTATATCTTGTAAGTTTTCTTGTAAACTTTTGCATAAATTATTCTTTCGAAGCCTTCCTAGTTGATAGTTTGTTTGTCCTTAACTGTTTCAGACAGTATGCACTTTGGTCAAAGTGGGAGAATATTTGACTGAAAGGGAAGTGCGCTTAAATATTCTCAAGGAGAAGATTATTTTCTTTGGTGAAGATCTTTTGCAGCTAGCCACCGTTTTGGTTGAGATGGTATCATTCCATGAAGAAATCCAGGTTATTATCTTCTATTTTTAGATTGATTTTCCAGAGTCGCTGCGTGAGAATCGGTTCGTGCTGAAGGCCGGAGTGGATCAGGAACTTGACGAATGTGAGTTGACAAAAAGTCGCCTGATGTAAAATCACTTTTGAAGATATAAATTTAGTGAAGGCAGCTTACGAACAATTGCCGGAAATGCTCACAAGTGTAGCAAAGATGGAGGCAGAAGAATTGCACATTGACTCATGTGGCGTTGCTTATGTGCCCATTCTCGGATATTTGCTGATGATCTCCGAGGAAATTAAAGTGCCCAACGAAGCAATGGTTCAAATGGTTAGCTCAGGAAGACATGTAATTAAGAAACTTTTGCTTGTTACAGGTGTTTTCGGCCGAAGGAATGTGCCACTACAAAAGTAGACGAATGGAGAAGCTGGACGAAGAAGTGGGCGACATTAAGATGAAAATCATTGATATGGAAACTACAATTACGTTGAGGTTGCTCTTAGGGTTGTACAGCTTTTTGTGTTAGAAGTGATCGGAAATATTCCCAGGATTTTCTATCCTCCCGATTTATGCAGTCTCAATTACTTTTTTGCTAAAACTCTTTTTTATGCGGTGAGATTTCAGACTAGAGAAACTAGTCCTCAAACGATCTGGCGTAATTTTACGGGCTTTGGAAGCGGCTGCCATCTTGGATTGTTTGTCTTCTTTAGCAGTGGTCGCCAGGGATTATAATTGGACTCGACCTCGGTTTGTGGAAGAATCTGTGATAGACTTGGCAATGGTGTGTTGCTTTCTCCGATCTAAGAGTTTTTCTTTTTTTTTTTGTTTAGGCAAGACATCCCATTGCCGAATTAATTTGCAAGTCTTCCTCTATCTACGTTCCAAATCCTATTATGTAGGCATGGGAGGGAAATTGTTTTATAGATTTATAATGAATCGATTTCAGGTCCAGTGCCAGTTACAGTAAATTAAAGATTCTAAGCGGACCGAATGCATCCGGGAAAAGCGTTTATTTAAAAATGGTTGTGAATTGCTTTTGCGTTGTAACTATTTGATTCTGAATTTTGTAGATTGGAGCACTTACATATCTGGCGCATGTAGGTTCTTTTGTTCCTGCGGAAAGAGCTGTGTTTGGACCAGTAAATAGGATTATGAGCCGCATGTACACGATTGACTCTGTGCTTGATGGAATGTCGTCATTTGCTAATGATCTCAAACAGGTTAAATTTGTTTTCTTATTTATTTGTGATTTATTGCTAATTTTTTAGATGTCTTCAGCCATTCGTAAAAGCGACGCCAATTCGCTCTTGATTATTGATGAATTCGGCAAGGGAACGATGACGGTAATTTGAGTTTAATTTCCATTCTCAGGCATGTAATTCTTAATTTCAAGGAGGTTGGACTGTCTCTTCTGGCTAGCTGTCTGAACTATTGGTTAGAAAAGCCGCCGGAATTTTGTCCTCATTTGTTCGTAGCTTCTCACTTCCACGCACTAAGAAACTTGTTAGTAAAGTCGGATTTAATTTTATACCAGGTATTCTGTATCGCGTATTGACTGGTCTTTATCCTTCATTCTATCCTTCAGACCATGGATGTTATTCGTAAGGAAAATGACGAGTTGGAGTTCCAATTTAAATTGGTGGATGGGATAATTGACAATTCTTATGCATCTCTAACAGCACTGAAAATGGGCATTCCAAGGGCAGTTGTAAATCGTGCGGACGAAGTGACTATTTTTTATTTTGGTTTAAGGTGTGGTTTGATCCTCGACATTTGTAGGTATACCTGCATTTGAGGGTCGGTTCTTCTATCGCAGAAATTGAGCTAAAAAACAAGTCGGAGGAGAAATGCAATTCTCTGTTGATTGATCAAATGGAGTCGATAATTAACTCATTTACGAGTTGGGATATGGAAGAAGATTTGAAAGGGTTCCTAGAATTGGCTGAAAGAATTTTTTCTACTGCTCAACTTGAATGACGAAAAATTATTTTTTGTATTTTGCTATTCGTCGTAAAAACTAGTTTCCGGAGAAATAGTCGTTCGATAAAGCTTGCCGTATTCGCCTAGTAAGCTTGCTCACTTGAATCCACATAAAAGTTCGCGACACCGTCTTTTTGACATGTATTTGTCAACGGCTGCTGGACATTTTGTATACAAAGATGTAGCCTAGAGTCCATACTACATTTTGGTACGTAACAAAGGTTTGTTTCAAAAGAGTTGGTAATGGATATGATGCATTCATGAAAGGCAGAAAATATCGCAGTGATGCATCGCTAAAATGCAGGTCATCATTTCTAATTGATTCCATGCATCCTGCATGGTTCAGGAAGCAGGAGCCATTACACAATGTTGCTTTTCCATTCAGGATGAATGTTTAATTGGCATTAAAATTCGAATTCAAAATAAATGCTATAGCGGTCTCATACTCTCGAGTTTGCTGCTAATTTATAAGACAAACTTGTCCGCAAATGAACCGATATGCGGACTCCACAAGATTCTGGACTCGTAATGGACTATCATTCCCAATCGAATATTTCATTGCCTGATTGTCAGGGTTATTATTCTCTAAAGCCTTTATCTGCTCAATAATAATAGCAGTAGAAATTTAGATTTCGAGCCAGCTCAAAGCACTTCTTTGCACCCTTCAACCCAAGCAACATTAACTTCGTGAGCATTTATGTTATGAAAGTAGTCGTGTAAATTACTTTATTCTCCAGAGCTGTTTCCTGCCATGATCTCAGTAATATTTGTGCTAACCCAGGCCCAGTCAAGAAATTTCTCCAGACATATGGAAGTGAGATGGATGTGCAGCCGAAGAAGTCCAATACAAGGCACGTGGAAACCGAAAACTGGATGGCAAATCATCATTCGGATTATCCAAGCTATAGCTCTAAGGTGAATATACCATTTATTCAGCCTTCTTCCTACCTGTTGTATTTCAGGCATCATCTTTGATCTCAAACAATTCTGTCCTTAGTAAACTAAGCGCTGTAAGCATTGATACAGAGTTGAGGTCAGCTTGTTTTGCAGGTCTCAATTTAAACCGTCCGTTTTAGTGTGAGCGTCTCGAATGATTTTTTCAACTTTCAAAATGTGAGTATAGTCAAATCTTTTATCGAAATTCGACATTTACATTTCAAATAAAAAAATTTAGCTCGATGGTTTCCAACTACCTCTAGCTACCTCGTCTGTATCATCATCTTCTTGTTCCTTCTCTGAAAACTTGGACCCGTGCTATCTGCAACAAATCAACTCCTACTTGCTAAACATCACCAACAAGCTGATTGACTCAAATGAGGCTAGTTTATCTTTATTCTTCTGGTTTTGACTGGATTTTTTTTATCAAGTCCTTCCAAACCACCTATTGATCATGTTTTTTTTTATATTTTAGGGCCTAAAACTTACAGAAAACGTTGTTTTAGGCGGCGGCCCACTATTTTTGGGGGAAAAATGTCCTTTGTTTCTTTTGGGAACATTCAACATGACTTATTTTAGCCCTAGATTTTCGGAGCAGCTCAATCTTTTCATTTTCAGAGCGAGAAGCGTGAAGCATTGCACTATCTTTATTTGCTAGCAAAAAAGCGCTATCTTTCCTACGGTGTGGACCCATCCCAGATCCAGTTGGTGCTTAGCAGATGTATTTGCATCATCACTACGCCAACCAGGACTAGCGATGTAAGCAATATATTTATATATATTTTTTTTTTCAAAAAATATTCTTTTGAAAAAAATATACAAAAAATATTTTTTTTCTTTCGTGCGGCTTGATCAACCCTGCTTGTTGTAGATTGTTCGCTATGTTTTACGTGTTTTCTATGAAATGACTTATTGCAAGGTTTGTCTAGAAGCCATTCGCAGAGAATTTCAAGCCTCCAATGGCGCTATTATACACATCCTTTGTAACTTTCTAGAGTGAATTCTTACTTTCATTATTTTGAAATGCAAATAATCACAAAATTAATTTCAGACCGGATGAAAAGTTCTGTATTTTCGCTACGAACATTTTGCACACTCTTTTCAATCAACCTTATGGAATACATTATAGGAGATGGTATAGCATTTTCTACGCTACTGGGTGATACCATCTTTTGAATTTTTTGTAAAGGTTTGAAAACACCTTGAACTGGCAAGTAATTCTGAGTTTTTGTAGAGAACTAGATTTGTGAAGTAATTCAGTCAGAATTATGCCAAGTGGATTATGCCTAGAATCAAATTGTGTTTTATAACGGTTAAAAAACGGCTGAAAATGATTTTAAAAACCTTAGGTTTTAGGAGGGATATGATCGAGTGAACTCGCATTTTTCTTGTTGGAAATAATGATTTGTAACTCATTTGTTTAGTGCTAGACATGAGCCTATTGTGAAGAGACTGATGAGGGTAGCCAATTCACCTTCCTGTACGTACAAGCACATCGCTTTAGAGAACATCAGGTTTTTTTTTATAGACAATTAAGTGCAGTCAATTTTTTTGCCATGCAGTCAACAACCCTCGATATACCAACGGTTGCGGGTAAATTGCGGGTCGCCAAAATAGGTTCGGACAAAATCTTGCCAGACGAATTTTCAAATTCGTGTTTTTGAGACAGTTTTGCACCATTTTTAGCCATTTCGGGTTCAAATACACCAAACAGGCTCATAGGAGTAATGGACAAGTAAAAAAGAAAAGTAAAAAACAAGAAAAAATATGTCAAAAAACCACGGATTTGAAATTTTGTCTAGCCCGATTTTGTCCTACTCGATTATGGCGACCCGCAATTTACCGTGTACCATATCAACAACCTCTATGCTGCAACTCCGTAGGACTGGTCCTAAGGGGGTCGTCGTATTGTGTATTGATTGTAGAGCTACTTTACTATAATGACATCTCTACTATTTTGACACCCTAGTGCTGTCTAACTAAACCGAAAGCTAAAAATCAGAACAGAAAACAAGGTTATTAAAGGCTCGAGCGAGAAGACGACAGCAAAGACAGAGAAGAGAACCAGAATTTCTAACCCAACGCTTTAGGATTCCAAGTCCATAGCGAGGAAGAGGTAGAAAGCATCGGCTTGAATGGCGTATGCACATGACAAGCATACGGCCGCTTGGAACTGATCGAACATAAGAAACTGTGGCTTCGACCTGTCGACCACCCTTGTGAATGGCATCAAGGCAATGTTTCGGAGTGAGCTTAAATAACCCAAGAAGAAAATCCTGAAGGGTGTTACTATAGCGAGATTTCACTATAACACAGAATTTATTGGAATAAAACATTTGTTGCTGACAATCCCTCTTAGTTGTTGTTTTTCTGGAAAATTTTTGGTATTTTTGAAGTACCCATTCTCGTAAAGGCTTTTTTAAACCTCAGACGTCGTGGCATGCAAAATGTCCTCTTAAATTTAAAAGTTGCTTGCTTTCCGAAATATGGTTCTGAGTAGTGCTGGAGACCGGACCGGAATCCGTACGGATTCCGGTTCTAATTGAAATCTGTGGAGAATAGCCTAAGTTTGGAACCTGGTTGGGTGTTGGGGCCTGCTTTACCCGGCCGCGGATCATACCAATATCTCCTTCCATTCTCCATTGTGGGAGGGAAATATCTGATAAAAAATATCCAACTAAAGATATTACGGGTAACACGCACATAATGATAATTATGTGATGCAATAGAGAAAATTTTCTCTAATCCTTGCGGTCTCTTCTGAAACCCAGCAACTTGAGCATGTTTGATTCTTATATATGGTCTGTATTTCATTCGCCCTCACTATCATAGTTAAGCTATGATAGTAATATTTCTTTGAGCCTATGTGCCGGCATTAGTGGGTGCGCACACTGGTGCTAGTATCAGGACGGCTTTCCGGGTTTATTTTATTCTTGGGTCATTTTTTGAACTGGGTTATTTTTTTGAATTGGGTAATTTTTTTTTGGGTTGGGTCAATTTTTAGCGTCAATAGGACCTTGGTGACAGCATAAGGGATGGTCTTGCATGGATGGTGCTGTGCATATATGCGGCATGGACCTTATACCAGTTTAGACTTCCAATGCTAGTGTGGCCTGGACGACGTACCTGATTAGCATCTCAGGATAAATCCTACCCAAAAGCCCCACCCAAAAACCCCACAGATCCTACCCAAAAACCTCTCTTAAAAAGACCCCTTCCAAAAAAAAAACCCACCTAATGCTGGCACAAGCTGCCCCAGCCACTGATGCCAGCACACAAGCACAAACAAAAATTACCATCAAAAAAAATAGCAGAGCGAGGCATGCAGAGTATATATAAGTATGAAACAGGTTCAAAGTGCTGGGTTTGAGAAGAGACCGCAAGGGTTAGAGAAACTTTTTTCTTTTGCGTCATATAATTATCATTATGTGCGTATTACGCATAATATTTTTAGATGGACAGTTTCTATTAGATATTTCCCTCCCACAAGGGAGAATGGGAGGAGATATCGGTATGACCCGCGGCTGGGTAAAGCATATGCATGTCCTAAAAATCCGGTATCCGTACGTATTCCGGTTTTTTGCCACAACCGGATCAGGAATCCGATTCTTTCCCAGAAATCCTGTCCGGAATCCCTCCGGTACCTCCATCCTCCATCCTCCAGCACTAGTTCTGAGTAAGTTTATCGCTGTTTCAAGCTTAATTTTGACATAGGGTCCAAAAAAATGCATTAAAATTTAAAAAAATTTGAAAAAAAAAACATTTGCAAGCTTCCACTTAATTGAAATCGATTTTTAAATTGGTAGAAAGTATATAAAGCCGGGAATCACCCCTACGCCAATTAACCATTCATAATCATATTTTCTTTTAGAATCATTGTTTGCACTTCTAGAGAAAGTAGCTTGAAGGTAGTCACAATAAGCACAGTTATTTTTCCCCGAACAAACTTATTTTTGCAGAAGTTTTTTGCAAGAAATGGAGGCATGGAGATGTGCCTAAGGTTGATGGGAGAGTATGGTGATGAGAGATTGCTTTTCAGGTAGTCAACTTGAAAAAGATTAACCCCAATTAATGCCCGCTTTTCAGAATAGTGCACTTGCTTAATTCAGTTGTGAACGGAGAAGAAAATGACAAGTCTCTAGTCGATTATTTTGTTAGCATTCAAGGGGTTCAGGTTGGATCTGAGAGTCGCCAATTTGTTGTTGCAAACTTAAAGTTTCAGTCCCTTTCCCCCTACCTAAGTCATGGCTCTCCCCGTCTGCTGCAGACAGTGGCCAAGTGTTTGTCAGCAGTGAGTGATTCAGATGAACTGCTCAGTCAAATCATTGATGATGCTCTTTTTCTCGCCATTCAAGTTCTGGGTATGGTAATTCTTGGATGCAAATCATACATTTGGAACTCGATATACGGACACTCGAATTACTGTCCTCGGCTGGTCTGCGCAAGGGGTTGGCCTGCCCAATTTTTTCGTCCAATAAATTTTGGACATAACTACTTGGATTTGCACTGTTTTGACCAGGTCTTTTCTTTACTCGAAAGCTGAGACTCTAGGAAAACGAATGACACCAAACTTTTAAAGAATTTTCGACTCTATTGGATTGTATTATGATAATTATCATTATTATTATTAATTGTAGCTATTTTCAGGATCCACAGACATCCAACTGGTGTATCATATAACCGGCTTTCTGGCAAATGTGCAGTCCAAAAATCCCAGAGGAAAGGTTAGCGTCAATTTTGGATCTTTTACTAATGGAGAATATACCGTATTTCGGCACTACTAGGATATACCTCCCAATAATTGCTACTAGGATAAACCCCCCCTAATAATAGCTACTAGGATATGTAGGAAAAGAAAAGATGTTGAACTTAGTTTCCCTTGCAGGGACCTAACGCGGAAAGAAGCTCTAGTATGCATGCTATTTTCATGCATCCAGAGCTTCTTCTCGAGTGATTTATATCTTATGTGCGAATTTCAACTCCAAGCCCCCGTCGCCCCCGTAAGGGACTTGAGAGTTAGAGATGCGCTCACAGACTAGCCTGCGAAATGAATTAGAACAATAATCTTGAAAAAGAAATGCATCTAGAAGCACTTTTTGCACTGGTTCAGTAAGCGAGACGGTTGGAGGGCCCTTCAAATTAGTGGCCTCTATCATTCACTTCCCCTCCCAATTTAGCCCCTATTCTCCTAAATTCTCCTAAATTACTAATTTTGCCTCTTTTTTTATAGCAAAATTGCTACTTAAAAATTGTTTCTAAGCACTCTTGGAAAATCGATTTGGGTGGGGGTTCTAATTGAGGCGTGTCCATATTTCTTCTTATAAAAAAATGTGTTTTTGAACTATATTCTGTTGATGGCTTTTGGGCGTCTTATATACCAAAACATAGCTTAGAATCTAGGCTACATTTTGGTATATGATATGCTTAGGAGTCACCAACAAGATATGGGTAAATTAGCTGTATACCTAAATTTAATTCTTGGGGTCTAACGATTTTTCTTTTCCCTATTAAGTGTTTTGCAGATCTACCTACACGATCACAAAGCCATTGAGAATCTGATGTGTGTATTGAAGGTATGGTCTGATTCAGCGGCAATGTCAACAGTTCATAGGGAAAAGATTGATGATATATTGGACAATGTGCTTGTCGCCCTCGGCAATCTAACCACCAATTATCCCACTTTGCCAAACTACCCCCATTACGCCCGTACTGCGTGTGGCCAGATTATTGGGATGAGCAAGTTTGTGGCCACAAAAGTGTTTCTCGACTTGCTAGTGTCTGATCGTCTGTCTCTTCGAACCAGGGTCTTGATGGTAAGTTGGGTAAATCAGCTCAAATGGGAAATCCTCCGTCATATTAGTCATTTTTCCTGCCAAGTTTTTTAAGTTTAATTATCTCAGCTGTTTTTAAAAAATTGTTTATAATTTTTTTGGATGTGTAGCTGGTAGGGTTGGCCTCGCGCGACTTTTTTCAGCAACATTGAGTCAGTTGATACTGCAATGAAAAAAGGAGATTTAGGGCTACGCATTCAATAGGTCTTTTTTTGCTTACTGAGTTGTTTCAAAAAAAATTGTTGTTTAAAATTAAGTGATTGTGAAGGAATATATCAAAAGCCACATCGCAGCCCTGCAGCAGTTATATCTACCGTATTTCCTCTAATAAGGTCTACTTAAATTCAAAAAAAAAATATTTTTTTTATGGTATTGTGTTTTTAACATATATTTTATAGGTGGCTCCCGGGTATGTTATATTCCAAAACGCAGCTTAGAATGTAGGCTTTATTTAGGTATAAAATATGTCGAGGAGCCACAAACAAAATAAAGGTCAAAAACACAATGCCAGAAACTTGTTTTCTTGAATTTAGGGGGATTATCAGAAGAAATACGGTAAATGACTGTACGCCAAGGTTGGGCCGACTTCCACATTTTTTAAATTTATCCTAAAATAACATTTTACATGTTGTAGATGACAAGATGATGGATTAATTAAGTTGATGAATTTTCAGCTTCTGAATAGAATAATAGAACACTTGCCTGAAGTGCTTCTCTCCTTGGAGAACATCTTCGACTCACGCAATTCAATGAACTATCCGGTTTACTGTTATTCAACTTGATTTTTCTTTTATTTTTATTATTTTTTCATTCAGTTCAACATCATCAATCTAGTATTTGCATCAGCTCAGGAGTTTGTTCAAGTAAGTGACTACATTTAATGACGACAAATTGAACTAGGAGTTGGTAATTTGCGGATAAATTATTGAGATTAATTTATCCTGCTTCTATTTATCCTCTCATAAATTACTCAAACAATGCCGTATTCTCTCTAATAGAACGCCCCCTCCCCTAATTCAAAATCATGTTTTTGTTATTGTGTTTTGAACCTATTTTTTCGGACAAGTCTTAGACGAGTTACAACTTGAATTATAGCTTATTGTTTCAGCTATTGTTTCAGCTACAATTTGGGTCGTAAATTGCCTGAGAGTCGTCTGCAAAATGTAGGTCAAAAACACAATGCCAAAGAAATGATTTTGAATTAGGGGGGGGCGTTCTATTAGAGAGAATACGGTACTTGTGTTAGTAAATTTTACATCACTGAATTGGACAAACAGTCTCCAAAATTTAGAGTCAAAAAGAGAAACAGGCGAAGTGTAGGCTGCTTTTCAAACGAGCCATCATACTGCTTTTCTATCTATGTTCCCACCACATATTCTTCGAGCAAATAGTCAACTTGTGCAGGTTGTTTCCACAAAGGTATAGAAGTGTGAACAAATTCCGAAAATGTAGATCCCACAAGAATCCGGTCCTGCTGCTTCAAGTGTTGAACAACCCAGAGCTCGAGGTCCACCTAATGCAACTGCTTTACAAGCTGTCGGAGAGTCCAGTGATGCTGGAAGCATGGACAAGAGACCAGCAAACCGTTGACATTCTCACACAATTTTGTTCCTCCACTGAGATGGCTGTTTCCACATATGCCAGTCATATAACTACAAGAATGAAAGAGCACTACTCCAAGCAAATATTCTAGCTTTATTGTTGTTAAAGAAACCAATAAATTTACACAAGAGCAAGTTTTGATAGGAGATGCAATAGAGCTTTTTATTGCAAACCTTTCCTACCAACAATGATCGTCAAAAAGAATTTCAGCAGCGCCACTAAATTTGAATAAAATAAATTACTTTTGTAAAAGGTGCGGGAAAAGTTCTGATAGCAAGCTTAAATCTAAAATTTTGACGCTACTTGGTCATAGCCCTCCCTTAAATATTCAATTTCTATAAGAGTGTTTAAAAAAACCATTTTTAAGTAATAATTTGGCCAAACTACACCCTAGGTGTCTTGCCCAGATCCATTATTTTCTTTTCTAAATATCCACTTGCTTGTATCCAGACGCAAAGTCTTCTTTTTTCTTCGCCAACTTTCAACTGCTTAGGTTAGCAATTCTCGGTCGATTCCCTCCCACACTGTGCGGACTTTGCCCAATTTTATGTGCCTTCTGTTGTTCAACTTTGCTTTCAAAACGCCTTTGCTTGAGCAATCCAGTGGATTCAGGTCTGCACCGTACGACGGCCACTGCTTCACATCGACGAAATCCGGACACTACTAGCCTTATTTCCTCGCTGATACATTCGGATGATTTCATTTCGCTGCTGGTTGACCTACATGATTTATAAGAAAAGCAGAAACAAAGCTAAATTTCGTTACAGAATAGAGCAGAGAAGAAAACGTATAAAACAGGTCTTACTGTAAGACTCTTACATATAAAAAGTTGCCGAAAAATTGGCATTAGTTGGCATAAAGTCGTTATCAGAACTTTTAGCGCGCCCTGTGTTCACAAAATTAGTTGCAAGCAGGAACCATATCTATTTGAAGATATGGTTACAGACTGATATGATTTTAACGTATTGGGTGGTGGGTATTGGGCTACAGGTCTATTGTTCATAAACTGCTTTTCGGGCCATTTGAGGCCTAGGAGAGCGGTTTCCAAGTGTCTAAAAGTTTTAAAATTCCGATTTTAAATTTTGTTGTCTTTCTTGTCGTTTTTCAACTTAATTTCAGTCT
>BBSZ01014016.1:0-24238 GCA_000981365.1 Subanguina moxae
TTCCTAAGCACTCTTATCAATGTTTGACAAAAAAAACATCTGTTGGCCTTATAATCAAAGCTTTAAAAAAATATATTTTTTGTAGTATTTAATAAAGTAGCTCGCAATTAGAAAATATGGCTTGATGCAATTCTTGGTTTGTGCACTTTTAAAATCAGCATAGTCCAACTATCGTTGGAAGCCAGCAAAGTCGAGGTAGGTAAGAAATAAAGAAGAGTGCAGACGTGTCCCATGTGGTCTAGTGGTTAGGATTCGTGGTTTTCACCCACGCGGCCCGGGTTCGATTCCCGGCATGGGAATTAAAGTTTTGGTCAGATATTTTAACTAAAACATGTTTTTAAACAATAATAGGCTTTTCTTTTATAATTATTTGGATATTTTACATTACAATGCCAAGCTTTACTGGTGTTTCGGTTTTCCTTGAAAGAGACCTGTGCACAAAATTGTAGTTTCAAAATTAAACCTGTGCAAGTTTAAGTATTTATCAATATTCAGCCATCCACCGTATATTTACTTTTTATTTATGTTAAAAATTTATTTGAAAATTGGAGTAATCAAAGAAAGGACAGAAGCATGAGTCATGCAGCTGCTGTTGTGTTGTTTTCTATGTTTATCATGCTTGTTAACATTTTATCCATTTTATCATCTGCCGAAATACCGTCAATTGTTGGAGACAGAAGTGTTGCCATTGCCCGCGACAAATTTGGGCGATGACTGGTATTTTCAAGCAAGATGGAACAGCAAGAAACAGAGCTTATGAAACACAGAATTGGATTGCCAAAAACTTCCCCAATTTCAACAAAGTGAACCCACATCACATCAACCTAATTGGAGAGTGGGCACACAACTCCCCTGACTGGAATGTAACGGACTCCTTTGCATGGCCCTAACTCCAGTCGAAGGCCTGTTTTAAGCCCCATAACTCCTTTTCGGCGCTGAAGACATCAATGGTCAAAGAACAGGAGGCAATTCCACAAAACTATTCGAAATGCCATTAGTGAAAAAAGGGTTTCAGAGCCTGAAAGTAAGAAAAAAATTTCACACCAAGTGGACATCCACCTGGTTTGGTTGGTACATGGAGAAACAGCTAAACTTGTGAAGATTCCTTGTAAGACTAACCGAAATCGGGAAAATAAAATTTGAAAACCATGTTCAGCTGTCCATGCCTTTCATTTGCCATGAATTTCGAATCTGTAGCAACATAATAAATTCAACAACTAATTTTACCCAAAGAGGGGAACGAAATCGACAGTAGGTTTAAAAAATTGCTGCGAAATGCATGTGGCGGAATATATGCGGCGAAATATATAACTGTAACCCTGTCCTATGTCCGTTTTGACCCCGAGAAGACTTTGACTGCGGGATGATTTTGGCCATGGAGATTTTGGCTGAGGGAATATCCCTGAGTCCCTACTGTGATACCCTATAGGGAAGCTAAATGTCGCCAACTAGAGATCTAAAATTTACGTGCGGTGATTAGTATTAGGTGATTAGTACATGGAAAATTTGAATCAAAAATTTGCTTGAATCTTAAAATGCACCTTTTCGAACAATTTGAAAGGCCGCGGTATGCAATCATGGTGGGCAAAACCGATAGAATGGATCAATACCGATAAAATTTTGTGGCGTTCCGTAAAACTTAAAACCGATAAAACACCGATAAAATTTACGTTTAAAATTTTATCGGTATTGGTCCATTTTATCGTTTTTGCCCACCATGTATGCAATACAAAAGGAGTTTTTAAAGCGCATATTGGTCCCGAACGGAGTTCATTTGAAAGTCGAATCTAATCAGGCGCTCGTGTTTCCGTACCGCTTGATTGCTTGCTTTCTGTTTCTTTACTTTATCAATTATTTGGTCTGTCTATTATGTTTATTTACGGTCATCTCTGATATTTCCTCTATTTTTTTTTTGTAAGAATTAAGAATAGACTTATTATATAGTATTTTTTGCTTAACTCTTCATTAATTGCTTATGCATAATAAATTGTCTTTACAGTCAATTGTTTCTGTGTTTCTGACTCACTGTCCTTCAATATTATTTTTGGTAAAAAATTGCAAGTCGTTTTGTGCTTTAACCATTTTGTTTTAAACATCGCTGTATTTTTTATTGATTTATTAGCCAACTAATTAATATATTTCATTTTTTAGATTTTATCTGTTAGAAAACAGCCAGAAAATGAGTGGTTCTGCCAGAAAGAAGGTTCTGTTAAAGGTGATCATCTTGGGAGACTCAGGTGTGGGCAAGACTTCCTTGATGAACCAGTATGTAAACAAACGCTTCAGCAACCAGTATAAAGCTACCATTGGTGCCGACTTCCTCACCAAAGACATCATGATTGACGACCGTCTTGTGACCATGCAGATTGTGAGTTATCACTGATTTTAGCTCAAAAAAGGCCTAATTAAACTCAACTTAGTGGGATACAGCTGGTCAGGAACGTTTCCAATCATTGGGTGTTGCTTTCTATCGTAGGTTTTTTTATTTTTTCCTATCTGTTTTATATTTTTTGTCTTCTTTTGAGATTTAAGCATTTGAGAAGACGAACTTTAAAAGAAATCTTATTGAGTCTTATAGTCACGCGTCATTCACGCCTCGACACTTGCGTCCAAAAGCTATATAATATCTAAACCATTTGGAGGGTAGGTAAACCATGTGATAAATAGTACAAGTACAGCGCAAAGTAAATACAGCTAGGCCGTGGGCTTTGGGTGGCCTAGCGTAGAGGGGTTCGTTATATCGAGGGTTTCGTTATATCGAGGTTTGACTGTACATTTTTTTATATTTATAAGATTTTATTGAGCTTAGACTTAACGGTACCCATTTTTGAAAAAGCGTGACGGATTATCGAGACTTATTTCTTTTTAAAGGTGAAATTATTGAATAGTTTAAAAACGAGCGGCAAATTCAGAATCCTTACGATTTTTTGCCTTAGAGATGTCAATATCGAAATCCGCAACAGATGTTAAAAATTGGGGTAAAAATGGTCGGACCCAGCTGTGGATCCACCTTTTTTGGGTGACGGGTTCAACTGTAGAAAACTTTTAAATTCGCGTTTAAAATGCTGTTAAGGTGGTGCTGATTGCTGTGTACTGACATACGATGTGACCCATGCACCCTCCTTCAAGTCCTTGGAAACCTGGCGCGATGAGTTCCTTGTGCAGGCTAGGTAGGCAACTTTATGGCAACAAAGGGTCACCAAATATTGTTTTTTTCAGCCCTCGAGATCCAGAAAACTTTCCTTTTGTTCTTTTGGGCAACAAAATCGACAATGAGGCTGCCCGAGCTGTTAGCTCCAAGCGTGCCCAGAATTGGTGCCAGACTAAGAACAACATGCCATACTATGAGGTAGCAGTTGCGCCATTGCCTTTTGGAGTTCTATGCCGGAATTCATTTCATTTTTGCCATAAAACCCGTGTAGTTTTTGAGAAGCTATCTTCCCTATTCGATTTAAATGTAAAATTATCGTTTTTCTTTGTCTCTTGTAGTTTAGACTAAAAATTGGTCTATCGGCAAAAGTTAAAGGAAACCTACTAAGAAAAACTAATTTTACATTTTTTACCAAAAAAGTTCTCATAATCTAGTAAATCGAATAGAAACAATCGCCTTTTAAAAAACGCATTTAAAATTCACATTTAAAATAAAAGTTCCAATATCTATTAAATCTGGGGTTGACGGAGCCATTTTCGTCGGTTTTTAACATTTTTTGTAGCTCTCTCTTTTAGTAGTTCTCTCATAACATGTAGTATTCTTTCTATGAGTGATGGCTTATATGAAAATTGAGTTATTTTCTGACACGTTGGTGTATAGAAAACGTGTTTTGGCAACAGAAAGTAAACTTTTGTCATTTCCATTTCTTTTTTTGAGCATTCAAGTCAAAATGGAAAAGATTATCATCACTTGACTTCGAGAATTACTCAAAAATGTGAAAAATCGAGGAAAAAGGCTTTGCTAACCGTATTGAAACCCTTTGTATTACATTCTGTACTTTAAGAGTGGGGACGGATTATACTTATCGATAATGAATCTGCCTGGGTTATGAAGGGTAAATTTACCGTCTGCCCGTCGATTATACTTTTGCGTTAACCTTACCTTATGCAAGTAGCGTCAGATTTTTCATATCAAATACAGTCAAACCTCGATATAAGGAACCTCAAAAAGTTTGATCCATTTTTTACCACAATTTTTGACATCTTTTGCCGATTTTGATATTCATGTTTCTAAGGCGAAAAATCGTAAGGATTATAAATTTGCCAGTCGTTTTTACACAGCTCAACAATTTCGCCTTTAAAAAATAAAAATCTCAATGTAACGAAATCCATTTTTCAAAAAAAAAGTGACGTTATATTGAGTTTTGGCTTTTTGACGGAAATGATGTTGGCTATTTGAAAATTGACCGGCAAATTCAGAATCCTTGCGATTTTCGCTTTAGAGACATCAGTATCAAAATTAGCGGATGTCGAAAATTGAGGTAAAAAAATGGTCGTATCCAGCTGTGGGTCGAACTTTTTGGGGTGATCGTTATATGGAGGGTTGACTGTATTGGATTATAAATGTGGCTCTCCAGTCAGAAAGAGAATTTCACTTCAAGACTCTGCCGGATGACATCAGGTGTTGACGAAAATTTATACTTTAATTCCAAAATTACATCCACAATCTAAAATATACGAAACTTATTTAAAGGTATCCGCAAAGGAAGCTGTGAACGTGGAAGAGGCATTTCAGGCCATTGCTCGCAATGCTTTGCAGCGCGACTCACAGGAGACTCACGACTTTCCAGGTTTTTTCTGCTCTTAATAATCTTCCTCGTTTTCAAAATGTTCTATCGCAGAGTTCCCTGACCAGATTCGCCTTAACAACAGTCATCACAATAACCGAGACGAGTCGAACTCGTGCAACTGCTGAGCTCCATCATCACTTGAATTCTTTCAAAATAATTGTAAAAAAACCTTGTTGGGGTCCTCACGCATGTCTACACCCAAATGTTTGCTATTTGCAGTTTGAAAAAATTGAATAAAATTTAGACAACACTTGTCCCTATGTGCATACTTCATTGAAAAAGACTTGTATAATTGATTTAAATAAAGCTGTTTAATGAAGGAACTTGTCGAAAAAGATAAATATTTTTCCACATAATGTTTACCGTTTTATCTGTGTGAAGATTATGCTAAAAGATGCTAAATAACCACGGCTTTACAGCAATAAACCCAATCTATCCTTACTAGAGTATAAGTCTGATGTATCGCCAAGCGCTGCAGATTTCAGGGCGTAGTGGTACACAGGTTCATTTGTTTTCCTCAACTTTCTAAGATTAAATTTTTTAATTAATTGCTATGACTTTTTAAAATTAAATATATGTGTTTCTAAATAAGCAATTGTCTATTGCTTGTTTGGTAAGGGCCCGCTCAGACTCCTGCGTAACATGACTAGCAAATTAAAATTACACTAGAGTTTCTCGAGTTAACTTCTTTGACTCGCTAGTCAAAAAAAGGTAAAAGCGCGAGTCATTGACTCGTGACTCGCGGGAGTCTGAGTGGGCATTAAAGAAAAGACCTATATTTTTTTTGTAAAATCAAAAATTTTTTTAATTTTTTAGGCATATTTAACATTTTTTCATGGAAAAATAAAAATTATATACCGTACATGCTCTCTTATTCGAGCACCTTCTTTCGACAAAACGGTCGGTGGCCAACTATTTTTTACGGCTCAACCACCTGATAATTCGGTACTAATACTATACTCAAAAAATTAGCTCTGGATGTTAATTAATTGAAAAATGGCTAAAGCTACATTTTGTCAGACCTTAACATTTGTCAAAATCTGACGAAACGCTAATTTTGCCTTGGTTTCCTATGCTGATTTCGAAACTAAGCTGTTGTATACAACTAAACCTTAGGTTAAGAGTAAGCCAGTTAACCATTAACCAGTGCATGGTCTAAATTCTGCTTTGACTTCTGCCAGCTACCATCCAGATCTTGCGAGTTGACTCTCCATCCAGAACTTGAGAAGACAAACACATTAATTTGGAACGGTTTTGACGCAGTCGCAAAGTCTTCATCTCGGGCATAGCTAATCACAGGCGTTTGTGGCTTGCATTGTGACATCATGAACATGTTTTAGCCGAGTTTCTGTGTTAAGAATCAGCAATTTGCACCATTTTTCATCAATATACACATTTATACGAAAAAAATTTAAAAAAAAAAGCAGGGCGGCAAGGTAAAATTAGATTTCGACAAATGTCAAAATCTGACGAAATGTATATGCACCAAAAAAAATGCTTGTGATGTTGGGAGACCTTGTAGTTACAAGTGATCTCTGTCTATCACACTCTCTACAGTTTTTCAAAATTTCTGAGCTGTAGACCTGTAGTGCTTCAATATTAATTTCGTTAAGACCAAATATTCTGATTCATACAAAAGCATTTCAGCAACAGCAGCAACAACAAGAAATGCACAACTTGCGCCAACCCAAGCCGCCAGATCGTCCACTCACTCCCTATATGCGTTTTTCGCGCAAGATGTGGCCCAAAGTGCGCATGGACAATCCGGAGAGTCCACTCTGGGACATTGGCAAGATTATTGGGCAGCTTTGGAGGGAGGCTTCTGATCAGGACAAGAGTGTTTACCAACAAGACTACGAGCTTGAAAAGGTGATTTTACTTTTCTTGAACAAAACTCAATCCATTCTGTTAACAGGTGGAGTATGAAAAAGCAACTCGGACTTACATGAATTCTCCAGCCTATCAGCAGTATCTGGCGGCTAGAAATCGCTCAAAAATTCAAGGAGTTACCGAAGCCAAAGGCCCATCAGGCAGAAAAGGCGGTGGAGAAGCGGCCAGTGTAACTGGTGTGATTATCCAGCCAGTGGATGAGGAGGACCCCTTTGAAATGACCGGAAAAAGGTCTTAGTTTTGATTTTTTGGGTTTCAAATTGGGTTTCAAAATTAGTATTCATTATTTTAGGCTTTCGGCCATTTGTTTTGACAGAAACAATCGCCTTATGTCGGAGTTGTTTGCTTCCAACTATTTACCGGACACTAGAAGTTTGGTGCCTCAACAAAGAATAAACCAATTGAGAAAACAAGGAGAGTCACTCGCTGCACATCAAGTAAGCTGTTTCTAAAGTTATTTTACTAAGCTAATGTCGGGTAGCAGCTTGTTTTTGCTTGTTGCTTTTTTAATTTTGGCAAAAATGCTTGATCTTCCAAGGCGAGTGTAACAACTTTTAGAATCTTTGGTACTCATGGTTTATTCTCCCGCATTTTATTTTATGGGAATACACTTTTGCAAAACTTGTTTTGACTATTATTTATACATCAAAACAATAATGAAGATGTTTCTAACACTTTTTCGTGCCAATTGGGGATTCCAATATTTGGATTTGTTTTTGTGCATCCAAAGCTCTTTTGTGTGACTTCTGTCTCAAATATATGTGTGTTTGCATCTTAACGCAAAACCTCCAAGTCGCCTGTGATAGCGAAGGGTACGTAAGATGCTTGAATGGTTAGAGATAAGGAAAAAGGATAATAAAATTAATTAAATTTTTATGGACCTAGTAGTTTTGCCAAGCTCAAAAAAAACAACAAAGAGAGCAAGTGGATCCATGAATATTTTTCAATTCATTCTAATATTTTCTATTTAAATGCAGAACAAACTGAATGATGAGTTAAAACGTCTGGATGACAACTTCAACCATCGAAAACGAAGCATGGAAAACTCTTCTGAAGCATTTGCTATCAATCTAAAAAAAGCGTGTGAGGACAAACCTCACCTAGGTATTTTAATTTAAAAAAATTTAACTTCATTCCAACTTATTAGTTTTTCTTATTTCAAAGTGATTATTTTTTATCGGATTTCCTGGAGGTTTTAAAGGGTTGAGGGGTGTATTGAGAGAGGAAGGGACAAAGAATAGGGCCACTTTGTAAAAGGGCTACTCAACCATATTTTATTGAGAAGAAGGGCTGTATAAGGGAGGTGAAGAGATTATTATTATACAGGTCATCCTGAGTTCCAAAAATTTTTTTAAAGAAAAAATAACTTATTTTTTTACATATCCACATATTCTTTTTAGATGGTAAAAAAGTTTTACCCAAAAACCTATTGATCCCATTTTTAAAGTGAATAAACAATACAGAAATAAGAAAACTTTGATTAATTTAGGCGAAGACAAGTACAATGAGTTGGTGGCTGAATGGCAAGACGTGATTCTCAGCAACTATGCAGAGTATAACAAAAAACAGCAGGCCAGCAAAGCTAGATTAGGTTGGCTATATATAAACATAAGTAGTAATACTATTTTTGAAGAAGCAGAAAGAAAAGAAACGCCGGTGCTCTACAGTTTAACTTGTGAGAAAACACCCTCGCCAGCTCTGAATGTGGAGGGCAGAGCAGAACAAGCTGTGTCGGCAAACAAAGAAGCTCAGGAAAGCAATAAAATGGAAACTTCTAACAGCAAAAGTGACCGAAAAACTCGAGAAAATGAGCAAAATGATTTAGCAGCAGAAGAACAGGCAGGAAACCAAGATGAAATGGGCACTGATTAATTGGACTTTACGCAAAACATTGAATGTCATCCATAAGGAGCGGATTTATATGGACGCAAAAATGTAAAATATGGCCATATATATAGCCCAAAAATTGGTAAATATGGCCAAAATATGGAATTTTTTTCGCTTTTTAATCAGAAACCGGCACAAAAAAATGTTTTTACATCGTATTTAAGCCAAAACAAGTAGTAGAAAAAATATAGAAATCCATATAAATTCGCTGCCTAGTCATCCATTATTAGCATGTTTCTCTGATAATGAATGAATAGGCTTTGGAACTTATGTACTTGCGGGGAAGGCTTTTTTCAAGGTCTTAATGTTGTCCCAAACTACTTTTCTAGCTTCATGTCACGAAAAGTATGGGGTTGCCCGATCAAAGCTAGTCAGTCATATAGAAGAATTTTTTTGGTATCGCCAGATAAACGATGTGTTCTACCATTTTTGGCTTCAGATAGCGTTTATAAAGATTTCAAATACGAAAAATAAATGCGTGGTCTTTCAGTATTATTTTCGGTTGTTGTATTAGGAATAAATATTTCAAAATTAAGGTTGCAAATCTCAAATTTATTAACCCCTTTGCGGCAATGTTTTTTTGTGCTTTTCGTGCAAAATTAGAGTAAAAATGGAGTTCTCAGAAGATTTTAACATATCTATTCCCAAGTGCATATGTGCCGTGGCTTTAAGCTTTGAGGTTGGACTTTTTATTGACAAAAATATAGGCCTATACAAGTTTAAGTCGTGCTGATAGTATCTTCTTTCAGTTTATTTATGCATAAGCCCCTTATCATCTACTCTTTATGTGATGTTCTTGTAATCCACACATTTTTTTATCTCTAACACTCTCTTAATTTATTGTTGCATTAATCTGACATTCTTTACTAAATAAAAAATTGATAAACTTAACAAACACTTCTGTTTTCTTGGTCATTTTCCACTGCACTGTTTTCAATCCCAGCAATAACAAGGAAAAGAAGTTGTCATTTTTTGCAAAAGAATAAGCGAAAAGAAACAAATGGAAGAGGATGATCAGGTTTTGAAAAAAGTTGTTACGTTTTTGCAGCAACACTCAGGCTCTTTAGTCAGTTTGGTGACGGTGAGTTTTGGGTGAATTGTTGAATTGGAACAAAAATAATATTGATTCCTCAGAGTGGAGGTACCAGAGTGCCATTGGAGAAGAATGCAGTCCGCTTTATCGACAACTTTTCCATGGGCACTAGGGGTGCGGCCAGTACTGAGTTGGTTGTTTTAACGCCTTTTGACTGTGATATTTTAATAAAAATTTTCGAAAGTTTAGATATTTCTTGGATTCTGGCTATGCCGTCATTTTTCTCTTCAGAGAGGGTTCTCTTGAACCATTTTCACGGCGCTACCAACACATTTTCGACCATTTGACAGTGAGGCAAGAAAATGGAAAATCTTGTGTTGTTGGTAGGTGTTTTAACCTTCTATTATATGTAATTATGACTATCATAGTCTACAAAAAACGTGTGTAGACTTTATAAGTAACTTTTATGCCTTAAAGACGAAAAAAAACCAGAAAAAGTATTTTTAGAGGGACTAAGGGCTACAGTGGCACAGCAAGGGATGAAAACAGAGGCCACTTTTTTGAAAGAAGATTTGAACATACCTTTGTTAGTTGAGATTTTGTTATAATCTTGTTGACTCATGCATTTAGCATAATTTTTTGCCCAGCTCCAGTGAGAAATAGTAATTTATACCTTTTTCTTGTGTAGCTAAAAATGTCTAAAAAGCATATATTATCATGATTATCGCTCGTATTTCTCTCGCAGATAAGTCTGAGTGTGTATCTCTAACTCACAATTCCCCTGCGCTCTTTTGTGGGGACGAAATCAGCTTGAAGGGTGTAATTTAGACACCCACACAAACATACGTAAGATATAAATTACTCGGAAAAGATAAAACTCGAACACATATATGCATATCAGAGTAAGCCCCAGTTAAACAAGGTATCTTCAAATTCTTGCCTTTCAAAAACAGGCCCCTGTTTTCTCTTCCCCTCCAATGCAGCCGTTAATCCTTTTAAAGATACCGTTTTTAGGGCACTGAAATAGCCTAGATGCGGATAATACACGTATTTAGTGGCTTTTGGAAACAATTGAACAAACGCTAGGTACGGAAAGTCGGAATTTAAACCATTGTATACTTTCCCAAATTGTGAATCACAATATTATCTCACTATTTTAGTGGAAGGTTATGCTGATCTTGCCAAATCAGTGAGCAAATACAAGCAATATGCCAGCCATCTGTTGAGCATCCCCTACACCACCCTCTCCACATACCTGCACTATCTCGAGCTCATCTGCCAACAGTTACACCAGTATGGCCCAAGGGCTTTGATCTACCTGGCTGCAGCCGTATCTGACTTCTATATTCGTGAGGAAATGCTGGTGAGTCATTGGAGCACCCCTGCTTTGGTACAAAGCAAGAGTAATTACCACGGTAGTAATGGTAGAACACATGCCCTTATTCATTGGGATGGGGCATCACGTTTACTACACTAACTTATACTAAAATCAATTTTTAGCCTACTCACAAAATTCAGTCAGGTATTTCTGAATATATTTAAATTAATTCAAGAGTGTGATTTCCAGGAAATGGAGAGCTTCAATTAACGTTGAGTCTGGTTCCCAAATTTCTGGAAAGACTGGTTAGCAAAGTGGTTCCCAATTCTTTTGTTGTCTCTTTCAAGGTTTCTTAATGTTTTTAAAAAAGAATATTTAGACAGATTTAGCTGGAAACTAATGATGAAATATTGATATCAAAGTCTAAAAAGGCACTGGAAAAGTATGGGCACCAAGTAGTCATAGGCAATTTTTTGGCTTCATCATATTCAACGACAAATAAAAATTTAGTTTAAGGCAACATAATGGCAACTAGAAAAAAGTATGTCGTTTTTGTATATCCGAACGGAGAAAATACTATCGAGCCGATTGAAATATCGGATGAAGAGCTGCAGAAAGGGCTAGAAATTGAGCAAAGAATAGTGAAAAACTTGCAGCGAAACCACCGAGATTTTATTGAAAAAGCTGAAAGTGGTGCTTATTCACTTAAAACTGTTGTCTAATTCAAATCCATTATTTGTAGCTTATATGTTTTAATCAATGGTGGAGAGTGCTTGCAAACCGATTTTATACTTGAATTACCATTATTTGTTAGCAATTTAGGTTATATGCAGTGTTTTTTCATATAAATTATTTCATTTAATGTTATTTTTAGATGAAATTTGGACTCCACTGGATTATTTTTTTGTAAAGATTATTAACCCGTTTTTCCTAGTAGACCAAAAATGACTCTGGATGCATAAACCAAACCTCTGTTTTATTTCCAACTTTTTTGTTTTATTTCCATTTTTTTTTTGTTTTATTTCCAAGTTTTATTTCCAACAATACTTTTAGCTTGCAATATTACATAAAAAGTTTGCTTTTGATATTCACTTCCCTTTCCACATATTTTTGCAAAAATTGACCTTTGCTGCAAAGGCTTTGCAACACACTTGATAGAGATGCAACGTTTCTTAACTGCATTGAGGATTCTTATCGATTTTTATATTCATAGCATCTCTTTTGATGTAAACAACCCTAGATGTTTGATCACTAAGAAAGAGAGGATTTTTTTTTGGCTTCCTTTATATTTTCTTTGAAACAATCGCAAAAAGAAATCTTGTTGCCGAAATTTTTTGCAAAATTTGAGGTGTAAAGTACAGAGGTACACTGCCTTTCTAGATATATCACCATTTGAAGGAGCTTGCAAGAGCTAGAGAAATAAAGACAGAATTTTGAGATAACAATTTTTTCAAAATTTTTTTCAAAACATTTCTCTATGGAGCTGCCTTGTGATTGGATGAGGGACAAAAAATCTATTTTGCATTTGTTCACCTCCCTCTCTTGGGCTATGCAGTCCGGGATTTTGGAGGACTTGTAGCTGCATAAATAGGGGGGACCACCAAGCAAATATCACATTATTCCTTTTTTGCATTTCTAGAGTCTATTTCTCAGCCTGCTTGGATGGCAGCTTGTTTTTCCAAGGCTGTTTGCCTTGTTTTACTCACTGTATTGCTTCTGCAGTTGGTTATGGCAAGTCCGATTGACAAAAAAGAAGGTAGGAAATAAGTTTTTCTACTTGCTAAATAACAGAATTTTTGTTTTTCCATCAAGGTATATATTTCTCTCGTCACATTTTTAAGACTTCATTATCTATTTTCCAATATTTTTTTTTCACCTTATAGCCAGGGACCTCTAATGAGATAGCAGCAAACTCGATGTTGCTTGAAAAACTTGAAGAAAGAGGTTTTTGAATTTAGGAAGCTGTAAATTATTGAGCTGTCAATATATGAAAAAGTATGTAACCCATAACTACAACCAATTTTTTGTTATAAAATCGTCTTTTGCTAAAGTTCTTTTATTTTAGCTTTCTAGCTTTTTAGCTTTTTATATATTTTTTTTTATATTTTTAGCTTTGGGTTAAAAAACCAAAGATTTATAGAAGATAGTTTAGAAGGTTGGATCAGCCTCTGTTTGTTTATTTTTTGCATTATCGATTCTATCAACATTTTCTGGTACTTATGGGTTATAGCCCCCGTTTTTCTTTTTCCAAAGCAATATTTGACAAGGTTTTATTCTTTGTTATGCATCAGAAGGATGATATGGTATTTTCTGAGGCCAGCTACTACAATTAGGCATAACAAAGCCAGCCATTTTTTGTTATAAAGTCGCCAAAGTTTGGTATAAAAACAGGGTGCACACCAGTTTTCGGTACTACTGTATTATGATCTGAGAGTCAATTGTGTAAAAATATTTGTCCCTAGTATACGTATAAAATGGTTTTTTCTTGCCTTGTCTTTCTGCTCTTTTTTTTATTGTTGTTTTTAGCCTAAACTAAGCTTATACCCCTAGACTTAGATGATAGGAAGAGGGTATACCCAGACTATATTTGATCTAGTTGTTGAAATTGCCATTCAGACCATTTCCGAGGGTTAAATTTACTAATGTTTGTACGACCGATAATATCAAACCAAATCGCTTTAAATTTACGATAGAAACATTGAGCAATCAATGTCTTAAGGTTTTATCAAAATAGTTTTGGCTGTGGTATCCACTCCGCTGTTAGAGTTTTTTTATTTATTTAATCATTCCAGTCATTTTAGACACTGGTTCAAGTTCACCAACTAACAATTTGCGTAAGTATGGGTTGGCAACGTTTGGAAAAAGTCATAAAGCAGGTAACTTATTTGATCAAACCTATAAAACCCCCTTTAAGGGTATATTGCAACTTATGGGTTATAGCCCCCCGTTTTTCTTCTTCCAAAACAATATTCGACAATGTTTTATTCTTTTTTATGCATCAGAAAGATTCGAACCTCAATTTTAGATCTTGATTTAGTCCGCTTAATCGAGAGTTGGATTTTTTAAAGGTGAAATTATTGAGCTGTCAATATATGAAAAAGTATGTAACCCATAACTACAACCAATTTTTTGTTATAAAACCGTCTTTTGCTAAAGTTCTTTGTCAAATGTCTAATTATTAAAGTTATGGTGTCTTAAAAGTGTTGGAAATTCTTGGACAACCCTGTATATTATAATTTATATGTGTTGAGTTGTAATCAAATTAAGCATTGTTATTAGAAAATTGACATCAGCTAATCTTGTGCTTACTTTCTTTATTCCAGTTTCACCTGCATCCTCTAAAAGTGCGCCAGGTAACGCCATTTTTATTAAGCTTTTTTGCCTATAGGCTTAGATCTTATTTATATACCTTACTTTCTTTATTCCAGCATCACCCCCTAGAATTAAATCAGGTAACGCCATTTTTATCTTCACAAAAGAGGTGTAAATAAGAGGAGCTAGAGTTTACCAGGGTTTACTAGTTTACCAGGGGAAGGAACAATTAAGGGTCCACTTTGTAAGGAGGGCCCAAAAAAGAAAAGATCTTGAACATAACTTTGTCAACTCTACGACATATCATGGGTAGCCGAAATATATAAATTTTGGTTGTAATCACTAGAGACCGAATTCGTATACCAAAATATTGGATCCACAGCTGGGTCAGACTATTTTTTCACCTCAATTCTCAAAGATGAGATTGTTGAGCTGTCAATAAATGAAAAAGTATAACCCATAACTACAAGTTCAAATGCTCCAACAATTTTATTGCTTAGGCTTCCACTGTCTAAAAGTCTTTGGCCCTGGTATACATATGAAATACCTTTTTTAGATTGGATTAAGGGCTCTATAGGGAGGGGAAGCGACAATTAAGGGGCCATTTTGTAAGGAGGGCGCACCCAAAAAAAAAGCAGGTCTTAACATAGCTTTGAAAAAAAAAATGGTAAAAGGGCGAAAAAATTGCACAAATAGGTTGCAGAAAAAAACTGCCTTAACCGCAGGCCCAAAACGACTTATCTTACCGTTTCTAGGACATTAAAATAGGTTAGGGGGGATGGTACACGTGTTTTGTGGCAGTTACATTTTTTTTTTGGGGGGGGGGGGGGTATAATACAGTAGAGTCCCACTGTTTTATATCTCTAGTCATTATGTTCGGTTTTGGCGCGGTGTATTTGGCAGGTAGCGCACTTGGATTTCTATTAGGAAGATGACATAAAGTATTGTTATCCTACTATTAAAATCTTAATTTTAGCAAGTTTGGCAAACAAAGATGCAATTATCAGAGACCTTCAGCTTTCTGCCACAAAATTGCAAAGTATTTCATTTTACTTACATATTTTATTTATCAAGTAGACTTTGGTTTGGTTGCTGCATGGAGAAACACCTAAAATTATGAAGCTTCCTTGCAAGACAAACCAAAGTGTAGTAGTAATACGCTTTTGCATACAACTAAGCCTTAGGCTTAGGGTTGAGTCTTTTACAATCTGAAAATGTGCCAGTTAAGCCATTTTTATCTTCACAAAAGAGGTATAAATAAAAGGTGCTAGATGTGAAGCCAAATTACAGAAAATTAGCTTGAGTTAGCCGAATTATATAAATTTGGTTACATCTCAATTTGGTTACATCTCAATTTGGAATAATAAATGAATAAGTATATAATACATAACTACAGCCAATTTTTTGTTATAAAATCGTCTGTTCAGTAGTCAATCACAGATACGGGAGTCTTCGCGCCAAACTCGTTGAAAAAAGTATTTTATAGATATTTACACCAATTTATGCTTTTAAAGTTTACCATTACAATTGATCCTCTATATTTATAATCTGAAAAGTAGCCCCTCAGGCTATACATTTTCATTAAAAAAAGGCTAGGAAAAAATTCTTTTGAATATCAGTTGATAGCACTTTTTCGGTCTCCTTTAAGCAACAGACATGGCAGACAATGAAATCCTACAGATACAGAATAAATTTGGTTGTAATCACTAGAGATCGCATTCGCATACCGAAATATTGGATCCACAGCTGGGTCAGACCATTTTTTCACCTCAATTCTCAAAGATTAGATTGTTGAGCTGTCAATAAATGAAAAAGTATAACCCATAACTACAAGTTCAAATGCTCCACGACTTTCTGTTTTTATTTAACCATTCCAATCATTTTAGAAACTGGTTCAAGTTCAAGTGCAAAGAAGAAAAAATTTGATTTTTTGACAAATTTTAAAGGCTTAGGCGGAAGTCAAAAACGTAGCTCATTTCATAATCCTAGTGCAGGTAACTTATTTGACTAAATCTATAATTTTTTTAATTGTCAAACTAGTTTGTAAAGTAAGTAGGATTGCTTAGACTTCAATGTCTAAAAGTCTTTGGTCCTAGTATACATATGAAATACTTTTTTTTTTGCCATGTCCCCCTGCTCTTTTTTCAGTGGTTTTTAGCCCAAACTAAGCTTTACTCTTAGATCAGGGGCTGAGGGTATACCCAGACTATATGTAGGAGTATATGCTAGGCATATTTGGCATAAAAACAGGGTGCACACCAGTGTTCGGTACTACTGTATTATTTTCGTTTTCTAGGTACATTGACCGCATGAGAAGCATAGTTTGACTATTTTTAAACGGATTAAGAGCTGTATAGGGAGGGGAAGGCACAAAAATAAAAAAGCATGCTATTTTTATGCATATAGAGCTGCTTTTCGAGTGATTTATGTCTCAGGTATGTTTGCGTGCGAATCTGAACTCCAAGCCCCTGTCTCCTCCGTAAGGGACTTATCTGCGAGATGAATTCGAGCAAGATTCCGGAAAAATAAATTCATTTCAGGTCTTTTTCGCCATAGTCCAGTGAGAAAAAGATGGTAAAAGGGCGAAAATTTGCATAAACGGGTTGAAAGAAAAAAACTACCTTAACCGCGTAAGACCGGCCCAAAACGACTTAATATACCGTTTCTAGGGTATTAAAATAGGTTAGGGGGGATGGTACACGTATTTTGTGGCAGGTACATTTTTTTTTTTTGGGGGGGGGGTGGTATAATACAGTAGAGTCCCACTGTTTTATATCTCTAGTCATTATGTTCGGTTTTGGCGCGGTGTATTTGGCAGGTAGCGCACTTGGATTTCTATTAGGAAGATGACACAAAGTATTGTTATCCTACTATTAAAATCTTAATTTTAGTACTTAATACAACAAAAATTAATCAATAAAAAAAATTTTGCTCCTATTTTATAAATACTTATTTTTCAAAGGATCCCAAAAGCCTCAAAACTGAATGATGCATGGAATTCGAGCAATAGCTGGGTTGAGGATCACTTCAGACATGGTTTTCTTTATAAAACCTTATCCTTATGCTTTCCTGACATGTATATGCATTTTAACCATGTTCTTACACAATTATTTTGACATCATCTCTTCTATCGTATATCGAGGGCTCGGTTTCTAAAATAAAAACTACAAGTTGTTATCTTTTTTCTTTCATTCATTCTCAAAGGTTGTTTTGTTGACTATGTTTTTATGGAATATATCTTGCAATATATATTTTCTGATGGATTGGCAATAAACGGTTATCTAGCAACATTTGTTATTTTTACAACTAATTAAAGGAAAGTAGAAAAAGACAGCATTGGCTGGATTTATAATTATGAAAAGTTTTTATATGTAGGCTACCTTTGCGAGCATGTAGCCCGGTTTCTGAGCTGAGATGCTGTCATATCTTAAAGTAAGCTTGTGACCCCATAAAAAATACCGTATTCTCTCTAATTATAAGGCATGCCTTATAATTTTTCGACCCCCTCTCGAGGGTGCCTTATAATTAGAGGGTGCCTTATAATTAGAGAGAATACGGTATTTTTTATGGGGTCACAAGCTTATCCACATGTTCATTTGCTTGAATTTTTCTTAGGTATTGTCTTATCTAAGGTATCGCCTTATTCACATATTATTGTGATCATTTTGACTGTGCGCCTTACAAATGCTTGTCTAAAAAGTGCAGTACTATTCAAGATGTCGTCTTATTGAAGTGTCAACTTCTTCAGAGTTGATTTTACGAAAAATGGTTCGCATAGACTAAAGCAGTGAACTAACACACTTAACCTATTCCGCTTGGGTACTTTCTTATCCGCAATCCACATATGGTATAGGAACGAACTAATTTTCATTAAATTGACAAGGTAGAGCAGATAAAACAAACAAATGACATGGGTATTTTTCCTTACAATAAATTGCCGGTTATAATTTCGGTCTCCATCTTGTTTCGCATTTCCAGTTAGTTAGCGTCTGAAAGAAGATAAGGTTCCTTTTAATGCTTTCGTACGCACATCGGACAACGGTTAATTTCTCAGCTTGATGGGCGAGCAGTGACCGACAATCATTTAATTGTAAATCTTAGCAGTTCCTCGTTGCACCAACTAAAACAACCAAAATACAAAGTAACAAAATACAAAGCAGTTTCCTTCATAGAATTAATGAATCGCCAAAGATTTGGATGGGCAACTCCGAGTTCACAAGCAACTTTGCGGTGATGAGCCTCTGAAATTCATAAATTATGCTTGTTTTAAAAATTTCTAAAAATTAGCGGTTATTAAAATATTCGTTTGATGAATTAATTCCAAAACCAAGCTCTACAGATTAAACACTGATCACAAAGCTCAACAACTTTACCTTCATTGACTCCTTTTAAAGCACGAGACTTGGCATACATCCTTCCTTCATGAACTATTTTTTGCTCCCTTTATTAGAGTTAGAAAGTCCATCTAAAATTACCTAACTGCGTTACTCATAGCTGCTTCATGCATGTTATTTGTCACAAAACTAGCTAATTCTTTGCTTAATAATAGCATTGTCCGATAGCACTTTTCATCTACAGTTAATTTTAAATAATTATGTTTGTTCGAGCTTTTTCGTGTATTATTGAGTTTTTTACCAGCGGTAATACAGAATATATGTATTGTATGAATAATAAATATCTTTATTATTAAGCTGAGTGACAAAACAAATATAATAAACGTTAAGGGTAGTAAGTCGTCAATAAAGCAGTTACTGGTGAATGTTTGAAGTAAGTTGGACTTCTGCTTACACAATAAATAAAGCAAGGTGCACGTCTTCGATGAGATGGATATCCCAGTTATTCTGATGCACAATATTTATTTAGCGGTTGTTCGATTCTGAAAGACAACCAATTAAGTTATGCGTTTTACTAGACTGGTCACTCATTAGGATTTCAAACAAAAATGCAATGTTAACCCAAGTAATTTGTCTAGAAAAAATCAAAAAACAAAAATTAGTAACACAAGTGTTAATGTGCACAACCAGAAATAATAGCTACAGAGCATGTGCTCTTTGTTCAAATAAATTATAGTAATAAGCTTTAATAAAAGTTGTAAAGGTCAGTTGTTGGCAAAATGCAATCAAAATCAAAATATAACCAGAATATAAACCATGGTAGGCATCTTTTTAACATTTTTAAAGGGACTCGGGTAAAATTTCGTCGAACAAAAATTTTTTCGGTAGTTTATAAATAGGGTATCTCTAAATTTTTTACAATTAAGTACAGCTTTATAGAAAACCAGCCTAAAGTGTACCTTAATACCACCAAAAGATGGAATTTGAACATAGTTTTGGTAACTGCGGCCTACCGCATAAAGAAACTCTGGTGCGCATGTTTTTTTCATGCATCTAGAGTCACTTTCGAGTGATTTGAGTCTAACGTACGTGGGTGTGCGCATCTCAACTCTAAGCCCCGTGCGCCCCCTCCAGGGGCGTAGGGGGCTTAGAGTTAGAGATGCGCGCACTCACTTACCTTGGACATAATTCCCGGAAAGATTCTTGATCAAAAATGCATCTAGAGACTCTTTTTTTCCTAGCTCCAGTGAGCAAAACGGGGTAGACTACCCTCACAAAAGGTGGTCTATCTTAGTCCCCCAAGGCAATAATTTAAATTTGGCCAAAAAAATTTTTGCAAAAAATCATCGTTTGATGTAAGAAAGTGTTGGAAAACAGCTTTTTTATCGTCTTTAGCATATAAAAATTACGTTTAAAGACTATTTCTAAGTCAATATAAAATGCCCCCTCCTCCAAGTGCATAAGTACCCATGACTAAAGCTTTGGTTTCTCAGTATAGGTATATGACGAAATTTTGGTCGAGAAGAAATAATTGTCGACTAAATTTTTGTACGACGAAATATTGACACCGACCCTTTTTTGATGTTTTTTATTATTTTTTTGACTACATCTTTCAAAGTTTAATTACATCTTTTGAATCGAAAGCACTCATATTGAATCATTATTAATGACTCAAACAAAACACAATTGTAAAGTTTTTAACAAAAATAATTTCCAAATTGTCAAGCACACTTTCTCACCATGCAAAATTCCAGTGTTTCCTTAAGTTTGATAAAGCTTTTTGATTTCAATAAATTTACTAGCATTTTTAAAAATTCATCTACAAAATACATTATATACATATATATTTTTGTATCATATATCAGTTCGGCAAACCTGTAAATCCCACAGTGCTAAAAGTCCATCGATCCCACAAGTGGAGAATTTAGTCACATTATCGGTTCTACCAGTGTATAACTGGATTTGTCTAAAGAAAATATATAAAATTTTATTTTTTTATTGACGTTAGGCCTTATAGAATGAGTACCATTTTAAAATGACTTACGAGATAGCATTTTGGTGTATGGTTTTCAATTGGGGTGTGCTATTCTTGGCTTCAGCACCAACTGCATTTCTGTCAAAATTGCGAAACATTTGAAAGGCAGTGTTGTTATTAACACCATTCTTGTTTTCAGGCGGAACATCCAGTTTAGAAATCATTTTCAAGGCTTTGTTTTCGAAAGAAAATAGCACAGGAGTACAGTCATGACCCTGTAAAACGGTCACGTTTTATTTTATTGAAAACAGATGAGAGTGAATTACCGCAGCAATAATATTGCTCTCAGAAGTCCACTTGAGGGATACAAAGGGAAGGCAACTACTTCTGCAAACAACTGGCTCCGTAGAAAGCTGACCCGCCTTGTCTACCACGGCTACTGTCGAGTCCTGCAGATATCGAGCAGTTAAAGACATTTTTATCAAAGCTTTTTTTTGGACGAATCGCAGTCAAATACCGTAAATTCTCTATTGAAAGGCCCCTCTCTAATAGGATATCTATTATTATTGAACTATTATTGATACTATTATTATTAATTTCTATTATTATTGAACCTCAGGAATCCCAAGAAACAACTTTAGAGTGCCGAACTATTAATATTTCATTGTAATAAGTCACTTAAATAATGCAAAAAAGCAGCTTACATGAGCTACCCAGGCAAGTCGACATCCAGATGGAGAAAATGCCACATCATGAATCCAACCCATGGAAGAGTACTCTGTCAGAAGGGCACCAAAAGGCATTTTACTGCCCCAGGGATTGGGAGCTGGTTTCTCGTCTACCTATATAAATGCCGTATTCTCTTTTAGAAAACAGTCCTCTCTAATAGAAGGACCTTCTAAGGTTGAAATATAAAGGGATAAACCATGTTTTATTGCATTATTAACATGAAACAGATAAAAAAAAATTAGATGTTGAAAAATAGTAGGACTGGTCTTTCTATCAGATAGAATACTTAATAGAGCGTATATCGAAGTTTAAAGCTAACTACCTCTTTAACATACGCAGAGAAGACTCTAGCTTTGAAGTCACACGAGCCAACTGCCAACAAAACATTGCTGGGATGCCAGTCCAGCGAGGTGACAGTCGATCGAATTGGCTTTTTAATGTGTTTGGAGACCCACCAGTCATTTTCTTTTTCGTAATAGCAAATGGAGACTAGTCGAGCTCCTGTTGCTACTGCGAATTTGTTTTCTGGAAATTGATAAGAATATTCTTTTTACAACGTCTGTCCCAAAAGTTCTGAATTTTTTTTTTAACGTCCAATCTAGGATACATTCTTCTGACACTTAATATCCTATAATATAATATACCGTTGGGTAGCCCAGCTTTTCTACTTTCGTTTGGTATATAATTTTGCCTTGGTCCCTCTATTGATTTTTTTTTGTATTTTACTATGCTGCTCTTTTGCATACAGCTAGGTCTTAATTAGTGAGTGTCTTGGGGGAGTCTTGGGGGCAATTTATGTTTAGTAAACTTATAGGCTTATAGGCTTAGCGCCTTTTACGGTGTCCCCTTACACATAGAACGCAGTCTTTTTGCTCAATTTCACATATCTACCACCACAACCTATGCGGGTACAATTACAACAAGGATATTTACTATAGGTTTCTCTGGCTCTTCTTGGTTTCTTTCTGTGCGCTGGGCCACCACCATCGATTAAACTTAGTGGTCGGCGGATCTTCACGGATTGCGGAGATTCCGGCACCAGAGAGAGGAGGATCTATTCTCACTTGGGCATTGCCATCTAATAGATTATTCAGACAAATCAAAGAGCCATAGCACATTCCCCTAGTCGTCTTACGGGTCACCACTTTACCAGCTTCTCACGCATCATCACCACATAATCTAAACATTTCTTCGACTTCTGCTACGATCAACAAGTCTGCGTCAACAGTCTCGGGTCTTTCGAGACCATTTAAAAGCTTACTAACCTTTGACTTAAAACGTCCTTATGCCATAAGATTATCATCATTTAATCAGAAAAAATATTTATTTTTACTGACGAGTGTTTCTTGGTCTCAAATTAACAAATATAATTAACGAATATATATTTTGAGACGGTTCTTCACTTTTATTTATTCTCTAGCAGTTAAAATCTAAAGTGCTGGTTGTCCCTAGGGGTTACTGTTGGTCATCTTACTAAGAAAAAAGTTTTCATTAATTCAGTCTGTGTAAAAACACTTGCTAAAGGTTGATTTTTCTACTAAAAATCTGAATGTTTATAGTTTTTGTCTGATTTTAAACTTTTTTCTATTCTAACCTTGCTAATCCTTAATTCCTGTGAAAGCTTTTGTGGATAAGTGTTTTCAAAAAATTAAAGCAAAGATGGGGATAAATTTTAGAGATGAGATTATATTTCACAAAACTTTATACCTATTTAACAGATATAAGCACTCACCCTGAGAATTCCACTTCACTTGAGTGGCTGCTCTATTGGATCTAACCAACACTAGTTCTGGTTTCCACACATTATTTGCTCCTAGAGTCCATACGAATGCATTTTTGTCCTGCGAGCAGGAGACAATTCTGTTGGTGTTGGGTGCCCAATCAATTCCAGTGATCAACAAGTCGTGCTCTTTCAGTACATGGATCTCTTTCCAAGCACCTGCTTGTAGCTCAAATATATGGATGACATTGTTGGAGGCGGAAGCCGCTATTTCTACATATATTCAAGAAATGTATATTAACTTTTAGTAACAAGGCACAGCGTTTCAAAACCCAAATTTTTGTGTCAAAGGTCGATTTTGACTGTAATATACTGTAATATATTGTAACATATTTATATTTTTGTATTGACTGTATTGTTTTTGAGGCTTTTTTCCGAAAACTTTTTTCATAAACGGTTCGGCAATTGAAGATGTCTAATAATGGAAAGTTAAAGAATAGCTTTTTATTTTATTATTTAGTCAATTACTGCGTTTTAAGGCTTTGTCGGTGAAAGAATAAACCGATATTCCGCAAGAAATCCTTGAAAAAGCCATTGAAAATTTCCCAAAACAACATTGTAAATGTATTGCAGCTTGTGGGCAACATTTTGAGTGAAAAGATTTTGAGCAAAAGAAGAACACCAGAGGTTTCAAATGGTACCAAAAATATAATGTTTCAACTCAGGCATTGAGGATAAAATCAACTTTTACTTTCCATCCCGAACATTCGGGACACACGGTATAGCCACAGATTTTGGGTTATATTTTTTACAGTAAAAGCAAAGGAAAATTGTTAAGTGTGAAGAAAAATCCCGTTTTTTTTTCAGCCAAACTTTAGAGTGATAAAAAAAAAACTAACGAGTCTTGTCCTTGTTCCAAGAGTGACAAGATATTGGACCAATACCTAAGTCCCAATGCTGGACCGGAGAACTACTCATATCTGCAGATTAAATAAGTAGTACAAAAAAAGCCGAATAAATTTAGCAAATGAGTGAATCAAAGACAAATGTATTTAAAAAGAGTCAGAACACTACAGCGCTAATTTAAAATACGATTTTACACGAAGAATTCTTGGAGATTACATATGAGGGCACACGCTACACCCACCAGTAATTTAAAATGATGCATTAAACACTTACTATTCCTTGCTATCACAGTTTTTGATAGCAATATTTTTGGTTCCCTCTGGTGCCAGTACCAGAGGGGTGGGGCCGTGGGG
>BBSZ01014017.1:0-27627 GCA_000981365.1 Subanguina moxae
ATATATCACACCAAAAAGTGGAAAAGTTTCGACACAAATAAATTAATCGAACTTTTATAAACCGTCACCCGTTTTTGAAAAATGGGTAACTTGTTATTAAAGCTTGGCTTAAATGACGGTAATCATGCTTGGCTTTTTGAAAACAACTGGCAAATTCAGAATCCTTACAATTTTTTGCCTTAGAGACATGAATATCGAAATGGGCAAAAGAAGTCAAAAATTAAGGAAAAAAAGGTCGAACCAGCTGTGGTCTAACTTTTTGGGGTGACGGGTTATTAAAGTTGATGGGGCCTGTATTCCTGAGATACTTCCCACATAAAGGTCTAGATAAATGAAGCAAGTAATTTATCCATTTAGATATGGACCAGTGCAGTTGTCTGTTAGCATAAAGTATGGCGACAACTACTTTACTGTCTCAGTTATGTCCAATGACTGCTTGCAAGCTTTAATGGAACAAATAGCTCCAAGGGTTCCATCAGATTGGATTAAACTGCGTCTGAAAATTCATCGTAAAACACCAAAATTTTTTGCTTTTTATTGTATGAAAGGTGTTTAGTTAGACAATATGGACATGCAGAGGCTAGTAAACCACTCAGAGACGTTGGCATCACAGCTTATACACCCTATGTTGTGCGTATCATCAAATATATTCACCTACATGGTCTGACTGAAGTATTTCATCGTGGGAGAAGTAATTTAATGGTTCTCTCTACCGAATCCACTACTCCTTCAGATATTATACTTTACGTTCTAAGTAGTTTAGGCCTACATTATATTTCACAAATTCATCTTATAATAATGAAACAGGACCAAAATGAAAACTTCACTATACCACTGATCCATGATGATCGATTAGTGAACCAAGGAATCACCTATGGCCATGACCTGAAGTTGGTTAGAGGTAAACCATCTGTTTCCACTTCCATACGTCACTAAACTCTCCAACCAAATGCCCGCCTCTCACAAGTGTTGCAGCCAACTGTTTAAAAATAAAAATTTCATAAGAACCTAGCAAAACAATTCCTTTTTGTAAATAATACATGCTCTTTATCACCTATGGTCGCAAACATGGAGAAATAAATTATTTCCCTACTTAAAATGTTTTCAACTACCGTATTTCCTCTAATATGCCACCCGGGTAGCTTTTTTCGAACTTTGTCTGGGGGTGGCTTATATTTCAGCGCAGGACATAACATAAGCGATCGGCGAACGACAATTATCTCTTTTGCACACAGCTCACCACCCTCTGTTCCCCTAAAAATGCAAACTATAAATTCTAGCCTTTAAAAATCTCAACCTTAAATTCCGCTTCATCTTTTTCCAAAATATTAGGTCGGTGACTAAGTAATGGCAACACCCCCCCCTCCCAAAAAAAAAATCGTTTTCTAATGTGTTTTCTTGAAATTTTTATTATTTGTATAAAAACGCATAAAGTAAACATTCGATATAATTAGACACAAACGTTACCTTCAGAAATAAAAAAAGATTGCAGGAAGATACTTAAAAATACAATGTTTCACACGACGAAAATGGCGCTTTAGTATAGCTTGATTTGTGAAAATAAGTATTTAAAAAAAATTAGCTTGCTTTGCAATGTGCTCAGGCAATCGCGGTGAGACAAGCAATCAAACAAAACGGCAAAAAATTATTGCTCAACTCAATATATGTTTCTCATATAGTAGGTAGTTTCATTTGCTTTTTCTGCATTGAAAATTGCTGGTCTGCCTCTGTCGCTGTTCTCTCAATTCTCTGTGTCAAACTGAATTCTTCTGCCCTAAAATGTCGCTTTCGACAACAGTGCTTCTTTTTCCGAATAGCTTCCAATTATCGGCTTTCTGTGCGGTTGCTTCTTCTGTTGTCTTTCTGCTGATGTGCAAGAAGAAGGCCAAGTCAGGTGCTCCGGCTACTAAGGGTGCGGCTGAAGCCAAACCTGCGGGTTGGATTTCTTTTCTGTTTATGAAATATTTATAAAATAAAATGGATTCATTGCGTTTTGGATGTTCCTAAGGATGCCTCCAAGCCTAAGTCTGAAAAGAAGGTTGAAGAGCCAAAGAAAACTGAAGAGCCAAAGAAGGTTGAAGAGCCAAAGAAAGCTGAAGAACCGAAGAAAGCTGATGAGAAGAAGTCAAATAAGGACAAGAAATCTGGCAAGGAAAAGTCGAAAAAATCTGAGAAGCCCGCTGATCCGAAATCAAAGTCAAAGAAAGGTTGTTTTTTGCATGGTCATTTTATTATTCAAACTTTTGTATGGTTTAAATTTAGAGGTCAAGGAAGCTAGCAAAAAGAGCGAGAAGAAGGAAAAGTCGAAAAAAGAAGCAAGCAAGATGGAAGCTGACAAGAAGGAAGACGACAATAAAGAAGCTGATAAGAAGGAGGCCAGTGACATGAAGGAAGAGAAAAAGGAGAAGTCAAAGAAGGAAGCTAGCAAGAAATCCGACGTAAAAGATGTTAAGGCCGACGCCAAAGAAAATGCCGAAGAAAAGAAGGAAGACGATCCCAAAGACGCCAGCAATCTTCTTGATGTAGACAAGAAGCCAGACGAAAAGGAAGAAAAGGAGAAAGAAGGCTCCAAAAAGGGCGGTTCTAAGATGTATGGCGTCAAAAAGGATGGCTCCAAGAAGGAAAGCAGCAAGAAAGATGTCGAGAAGAAAGAAGGCAAAGATGAAGCAAAGGAGGTGAGCAAAACAGATGGCAGCAAAACGCAAACGACTGCCGTCCCTCTGGCTATGTGCAAGGGTAATATCTTGTGTTTCTTAAATTCTTTGATAAACTTTTTAGACTAAACTTTTGAAACTTTTAGAACTCAGAATCGATCCAAAGGAACTTCGTTTTACTTCCGCTGGTGGAATGGTCAACCTCACTTTCACGAACAATACGGGTGCTCGTATTGCTGTCAAGGTTTGCTGTTGCTCTATGACCACTAGCTCTTTGGTTCTCCATTGATTGTTTTTCAGATCAAGTGCTCTGACAACGACTTGTACCGCATTAATCCGGTCTTCATGCTCATAAGCAAGGACGCCAAGTGCACAGTTGAAGTTTTTCGAGTCACTGGAACTGCTAAGCCGGATAAATTGGCAGTTGTTCACACTGAGGTTGTTTTTCTGTTCTCTTGATTTGCTGCTCTTTCTCATCGTTCTCACTTCAGGTTGCTGAAGACGCTAAGGATGCTCAGGCCGTGTTCAAGGCTATTCCTGCCGTTGACAAGCTTGCCACTACCAGCATCCCAATGTTCGTCCGCTGAACAAAGTAAAGAAAAAGGGTTGCCCAAAAATACTAATAACATGTGTACATTCGTAGTCCATATTTGGCTGCGTGTGTAACTCTCATTGTAGGTGTTCTCAATAAAACCTGAAAATGTGTGTTTATAAACTTGTGTCTTTTGATTTCTGGTGTTCGGTACCGCATTAAGGCTGTCATTTTTCCGCAAAAATTGGAAAACGTAAATTTTCCAGAAAAACTCTGAAAATCATATTTCTTAGAAGGACGTTTAAAATTATTGTTCAGGTTCGATCTTTGTGCATGACATGCATAAATTAGTATCAGCGTCGGGCGTAGACTCGCTTCGATGTTGGACCAATTTAATGCATAATTCCTTTGTGAAATTTGAGAGACCGTTGATTGTGAGTGGATTCTCTCGTAGTGGTAATTAATTTCCTTGTTCGTTTAGAATTTCTAACAAATTGTAGTGTCGGTATTGGAAGTGCTTTTAAATTATGATACTCTTTTTTGACGAACACTCGCAAAGCCCTGAATTTTTTTTTTTTTTAACCAGAAATTCTGGTCCAGAATATCTAATAAATATCTCATAAATTTGATTTATTGAGAACCAAAAGTACGAAATATGAGTTGAAAATATAACTTTTAGGGGTCTTTTCTGTATATGACCAATGCTATTGAAGCTCCTTCTCTTCGTTTATGTCTTCATCTCGACTTTGTGTTGTTTGTTCCTCTTTTTTGGTAAGAGAAGGTTCTTCTTTTATGTGTTCTTTTTCCTTGCTTGGCAACGAAGGTTTTTGGCGCCCCGCTTTGGAGTTGGAACGGAATAACTCCTTTGTGAAATTTAAGAGAGCATTCTACAAAAACAGAGCTGTTACTGGCAAACTTTAACTTACATTATTTAGTTAAAGCAACTTACCTTGGCATCTTCACTAACTTCTTTGTCCGTTTTAAATAGCTGCAAGAACACTCCACCGGGGGTTCGACGGCGATGCCCGAAGTTGACTAGCATTCCTCCATTTTTTTCCACTTGGCGACACTCATTGAACAGAGCAACAGCCTTTTCGACACCCACATATTCAACTACTTTAGCGATGATTTCCTGTAACAAAAATAATTTACAGAATGGGTAAAAAAACGAAATACGACTAACTGGTTTTTGCTCTCCCAAAGTCTTGGCAATAAATGTGATCGATTGTTCCACAGTCGCGTCAGCAGGAAAGGTGGCATTAAAAAAAGCATCTTGATTGTAGTCCGAACTGAGCAACACTTTTGGCACGTATTTATTGGCTGGAATTCGACCTGATGAGCTGGATCGAGGAGATAAATTTGCATTCCCTTCTTGGTTATGCCTCATTCTCTTATTGCTGTTTGAATTTTTATTATAGCCTCCGGTATTTTGGAAATTTATTGATGAAGTGGAAGAGTACTGGCTGCCTGCTCTCACTGCCCTGACCCTCTTTCTCTTCAACGTTCGATTTTGAAAATTCTCAGTAACACCAAAATTTTCAACATTTCCCAAATCTCTAGTGGATTCAAAAATGTCTTGATTTGACTAAATAATCCACTAAAGTCTAGAAATAGCACGATTGACAAAAAAAAATCACTTTCTCTTGTTTTTCGTCCTCTACGTTCTCCGAAGTTGTAGTGCTGGTGGATGCTATAGGTACAGAAAAAGATTCACTGCCTCTTGAGACCACTTCTTCTGCGATGGAGCCTGTTGTCGAGCCCATCATGTCTTCTAAAACCCTACTTTAGTGGACATAAGTTTCTGAGTTATTCTGCAATCTCATCAAAGAAAAACTAACCTAAATCCCGCATCACCAGCATTTCTGACCACGCTTTGCCTGCAGCGCTCATCTTTAATAGTTTCACAATCTTAAAAGAAAGATGATTGTGAATAGAATTAATTTAATTCATAGCTAATTACACAAACCAAAAAATATAATCACTAATACAGTAAGCGTAATGATAGCAAAAGATAATGAGATGCATATAAACGTCTGACAACAATAAGACCATCCTGTTTATCAGTTAATCGACGATAAAAACGTCTTCAATTTATTAAGAACACATTCAAAGTTAAGGAGGCTCTAAAGACCCCGAACGAAAGCTTTCCGCAGAACTAAATTAATAAAATGAATAAACACAGAAAAACTGTATTTATTGGGATACAACAAAAAACATCATTCCCCCATTCTTTCATCTTTATTTTGCTGCGCATCATCTTTTTCCTGATCACTCTCATATTCTTGGACGTCGTCGATGTCAATTTCCTCTGGGTTTTCTGTGACAGCTTTCCTAGTTGTCCTACTTTCTCCTCTGACGAAGGAAATTCTGGAATCTGAACCAGCACCGAGCGACAGCTTCTTCGATGCCATAGCCTCGTCCTGAGCCATTTGATGCGCTCTTGCTTCCAATTGAGCCATGCTATCAGCCGCACTAAGCTCACCAGCCATTTCAGCCTTCCCACCCAAAGTAGCAAGCATCTGAAAAAAAAATTAAAAAGTTTAACAATTTGAACTGATTTCAATTTACTTGTGCGCTCATATAATTAACATTAATGTTGTAAGTGGCTTGAACAGATCTCTTGACACGGAGCATTTCACGAATGGTGTCTTCATTGCCATGCTTAACTTCAAAATCTTTCCAGGTTTCCCAAAATTGTGGATGAACCTGAAATGGTGGATTGTATAAAGCACGAATTTATGTCGTAATAGACCGACCCTAGGATCACAAATTTCTGAACAATGAGCGTAAATAGCTCTAGCCCGATCAATCTCACCAAGATTTCTTTCTACTTGTGCGAATCTCAAACTGACTTCACGCGAACGATCTTCTGGTAAACGCTCGATGGCTGACTGGAAGATTGGTCTAGTCTTAGTAATGCCGTAAAATTCCATGGCTTTCTTGATGTAAATGTTGTATATCTTAAAAATTAAATTACAATAATCTATGAGCGAAACAAAAAGTACCAAATGCATTTCCTCCTTTTCTACCGCCTCTGTGGCCCGATTGTAAATTTCCATCGCGTGTCTTGATAAGCCATGTTCTTCCTCTAGCTTAGCATATAGCAAGAAAATGTCTTAAATAACATTTTAAAGTTACGCTAAAATAAATAACGCAATTAAGACGTGGCCAAAAAAAATTTTATTTTAAAAGCCCGGGGTTCTTACTTTCCAAATTTTTGGTTTAACTGACAAATTTATATGAGTTTAAGTAAACCAAAAAACAAGTAGTAGTTCCGGTTACTTTAAATTAAATGGAAAGACACCTACGCAATTTTTATTTGGTGACCCGACGTATGGACTTTTAGTATCAAAAAGGGATCTCTCATAGAAGAATAGTTTTTGCAAAATGTGCTGTTTAAGATTCAGTCAAACATTTTAACTTGCTACAAACAACTCACTTTTCGCAAACTTCGGTGGACATTTGTCTGAAAGGTACATTTTTAGCCAGTAACAGTAGCGGAAAACGTAAAGGCAAAGTAACTGAATGGTTTTTTAATTTCTCACCTAAGCACTGCTCGAAAAGATCTCTCGCTCTTTCCAACTTTTTTCCGCCCTAAAAGAAGCACTGTAACACAGATTTAAGCGAAAAGTTAAGCTGACATACATATCTGTTGATGAACTTAGTCAAATAAATATTCCAAATGTCAAAGACCAAAGGCCACCTGAAAAGACCAATGCCCTTTTCGAATGCCTGAAATGCAACAATTAATATCAACAAGAAAATATCGTAAGCATACTTTCTTTCCCCTAATAAGCGGCCTCTATTCAAAATCGTGATGTTGGAATTGTGTTCTTAACCTACTTTTCCAGGTCAATTAAACAAGTTACCACCTAAATCACAGCTTATTGTGTTAGTTACAATCCGCATGTTGTCTTGAGTGAAAGTTTTCCGAAAAAGGAAGGCCAAAAAAGGAATGCCCATAACACGATTTTGAATTTGAGACCGTTTATTAAAGGAAATACAATATGTATTTTAACCTTAAACGCCTTTTCAAAGTAATTATTTTCCTCCAAAAATACAGCATAATTAATCACAATCTGCGGTGTAGCTATTCGAAGATCCAGAATGCGTTCATAAATTGCTTCGCAAGATTGCACGCTGCCCAAACTTTCTTCAATATCAGCATACAGTGACCACAGGCGCAGAGAACGGAAGACTCTGTGCTGGACCTTGGCAGTTTCATCAAAATAGCTTTCGTGTTTCGGAGGAAGGGCGGTGGCTCGCTTTAACAAGGCAACCGTTCTTTGGTAATCGCTAAAAATAAAAATATGGAAAAAACAATGAAAAGACAAAGTATGCATCCACCTGTGTCTTAATTCAAATTCTGCGTACTCACACCATACAACCGCCAATTCGTCCACTTTTGAGTAATTTATTTGTACAGCTCTTTCAAACACTTCACGCGCATCGTCTAGCTTCTCGAGTTTTTCATAAAGCTTCGCAAAGGCAATCCAAAGAACAGACAGTTTGCCCACTTGCTGCTTAACGTCAATTGTTTTCACAGCATGCTCAAAAGTTTCGATTTGCTAAAAAAATTTATGATTGTGATCAGAAATTATGCCACCCGTTGCAAAAACCTTATCTGTACAATTTTCGTAAATTTCAACCCTATTCAGCCATTCATGCACACTATGAGGATTTTGACGTAAGAGCACACTGTTAAGCAATAAGGGGCGACGATCCATCAGATGTTCAAATCTAGTCATAAACAATTCCAGCTCCAGCTCTCGCTCTTCTAATTCATCGGGTTTTGACTCCGCCAGTTCATTCATTTTGATGCTGGTGATTCGCTCCATGAATTTGCTATATGCGTCGAAAATCTGTGTGAAGTCTCGAACAGTCTTCACAGTCACCATAGCCTCTTCGTAAACATCCCGAGCCTGAAATAAAGTATAGAGTATTACAAGAGTTTCCAAAAGTTTTAAACAACCACAGCTTTTTCCTGCGCGAATTTCGAAAATCTGTTTTCACAAATGAACTCAGAATCTAAAAACACTTTTCTTGACACATTGCAGGAAAAAATTTGAGAATCTCACGAAATAAGCCCGAAATTTAGAAAAATTACCAGGCTCTTCATGTGATGCGGAAATTTCGAAACTCGAGAAATCGCATCTTTTGCCCACATCCAATATGTCAAATTAAAATATGTTCTCAATTCTGAGCCAATCTGTAAGAGCAGAAAATGAAAGTTCGATCACGAAAAAGCTATCGGTGTCTAAAAGTGCTGCAAGTCCTTGGGACACTATGCAAACGATAAGACAATGGACAGTTGATAAGCCATATGTAGTATAGAAAAAAAACCTTTTCAAAATTCGGTGTTCGAATATAAAATTCTGCAAGAGCCAACCAAAGTATGCCCACTTGATCTGAGTATCGATTGATCCCTTGACGAATGATAGGATCCACACGAAGAGAGAATATTTTGTTCGGGTTCTTCGATATAAGATCACAAAGCTCAGTCCACAACTGAAATATTTGAAGCAATAACTCAGACATAACTTTACACCCATATGGGACTGAACATACGTGCAAATTGCATAATTTAATACGATCAGAAATGCTCGCGTATTATTAAAAATTAGGCAATCCATTCTCAAACATTTTTTGATCCCCTACGGTTCGGTACACGATAAATTGCGGGTCGCCAGAACCGGGTATAACAAAATCGGGCCAGACGGAATATCAAATCCGTGGTCTTTTAAGACACTTTTTTCTTTTTTATTATCTCTCCATTGCTCCCAACTGCAAACCTTTTGCGCAACTTTGCAACTTACACGCATTCCATAAGGAATGCTTTGCGTAGCTTTTTTGCAATTTTAACAAAAAAATTATGTTCAGGGCCCAAAGAAACTCACTTGATGGCCGGTCTTGCCTTTCTCGCTAACCGGTTTATCCTCATTCACCAAAATAGCCAACTGATTGGCTGCATCGTCTAGTTTGTCAATTTTCATGAGGTATTCCACAAAATCCTCTCTGGCTGCTGGATAAACCTTCAAGAAACGACGGTACACGCGAACTGCAGTCTCCGGAATGTTGTGTGAAGTTACAAAGTCGATGTACATTGGCCAAATACGCATATGTTGAGTTATTGGAAGAGCACGAATGGCACGGTCAAACACACGCCTGGCTTCAGTTACTTGACCTCGACGCACCTGCAGAGTGCAGTAGTCGATCCAAATCCTAGGCATCTAAAAATTTAAACCTTGTAGATTCAATAGTCCTTAATCGGAATTACACGATGATTTCATATCAAAGATAACCTTGTTTAGGAAAACCAAGCATCTTTCATAAGCATCTGCAAAATGAGCATAAGCTATATCCGTAGGCGACTTGTTCACAATAATTTTCCTCCTGTAGCGCAGATAATTATACCATAACTTGTAGCTACGATTGAAGAATTTCAGAGCCCGTTCAAAGACAATTCGCACTTGTTTAGGGGGAGCTTTTGACTTGATCTTATGGTCAATGTAACGCTGCCAGGACCGCAGTGAATTTTCATTTCGAATGATATCCTTAAACGTGAATTGTAAATTTTGAATTTCGTAGTCTAAATGCACTGAATGTGTATTGAGACCAAACCTCTTCATAGGCAATATCCTCATCTTCCTAAAAAATAAATTCTCATTTACCAAGCAAAAGTCAATCAAAACTCACAAAAACAATTCCTTTTGAATATTCTTTCAACTTATTGTCTTCATCAACTTCCATAGCAAGAGTCATTTTCTCTTTATCCAGTCAAGCTAAAATAAACAGAATATGTAAGGCTACAAATGCTGCTATATACAGAGTAGCACAAGAAATTTATAAGGGGAAGTTTCATTTGGTGTATAATGTCAAAACACGATTATTAATCAATCCTCTCTGCGTTTTTTATTCTGCCCCACCCTATGGTTTGGATCGGTAGAGACAAAAAAGTACAGTGCTAACATACTGAAAAGGAAATTGGGATGGAAAATTTATCTTTTAGGGCTTCTAAAATCACCCCTTCTAAGCATTTCTAATCGCTAAAAAATCATAGGTTGCCCCGCTAGACAATCTTGGTAATAGTCATTTTTGGACCCCGGAAACTACACCTCGGCATACAGCTAAGCTTTAAGACTAGGGTAGAGCAGCCTGGGTTAGCCGACACCCAACCTGTATCCTGTCTAACATAGGTTTAGCGGTTCATGGCTAACAAATAATTTGGCACCGGGGGCGAGTTGAACTCGAAGGCCGGTTGGATCCGTAGCGAGTTGGGTGTTATCCCCCAAAAGAGCCTTTGATTCTGCAAACATCACGAACAACAATTCTTTCAAAACATGTTGAAACCCCTTCGTTTTAAATATAAAAATGTTAACCTTGCAACACCATGCTGCCAAATTTCTAGCTCCACAGGTTTTAACGCGCCATTTCAAATATTATTTTCGTCTTATCTCATTATCTCTGCCGGAAACCGCAGCGCTGTTACCGCACGTGCATTATTATTACTTGTTGAGATTTCTCGTAGTGAGGCGTTTCACTTTTTTGGTAAATTATGTAAGGCAACTTGCCGGCCAGGACAAACTTGGCAGAAACGAAATTTCTCAAAACGAAATTAAAGCCTAAGCCTAACAAAGAACCGTGAATTCAGGAAAAGAGGAATGTTTTAGAAAGAATACATGAAACTGTTGGGGCTATTTTTGTTGAATAAGATGGAGATGAGAAGCAAGTAAGCTAGTTTTTGGGCCTAAAAAGGGTTGGACAAATTTCGCTTTGACAAGACATGCAATTGCCAAACTTTGTTTTTGCCAAGTTTCCCCTAGGCCATTTGCCTTCATAGTTTTTTTTTTTTTTTAACTCTTAAATATTAATCAACCATGCCGATAAGCACATGACAAATGTCTTTCTACTGACTGATGATAATTATCTGTTAAATTTCCATTCATCTCTATATTAAGACCGGGATTTTAGGTGACCGAAGTCGCTATTTTTAAATGAGTTCTTCTCAACCCGGCTCAAGCCATGGAGCAGGCAAACGGAAAGCCAGTAGTCAAGTAACCAATGTAAAATTAAAAGTTTGATATTAACCTGAAACATATTTTAGGATCAACTGAAAGGTTTTGAGCACTTGAAGAGAGATAGGAAACGAGATCTTCTGGAAGAATACCAACAGGATATTGAGACTTATGTCCATTCACATGTCCCTTCTACTGAATCTTCTTCTTCTTCTTCCGATGAGGACGATGACCTTGAAGATGGAGACGACAGCCAAGACCAGATATCCGGGAGCCAACCACCTGTAAAGTTGGCTAAGAAAGGTTTGAACATTAAGTTTTTTGCATAAAACCCGCTTACTCTTTGTTTTAGACCATTCAGAGCCAAGTGTAGGAGGAGGTATTGGAATGCATCTCATGAAAAAGGCCGGTTACAAAGAAGGCAGTGGATTAGGAAGGACGGGTCAAGGAATTGTTAACCCCATCGAGGCATTCACTCAACACGGACGTGTTGGTCTTGGCCATGAAGCTTCCAAAACATTAGCAGCCAATGCAGAGTTCGAGATAGACACTGAATCTGAGATAAAATCCATCGAAGAGAAGCCATTATGGTTAGAATGTGCCAGCTGGGTGAGGGATCAAATGCGGCGAAGTCTCAACCTACAGTGGATAGTTGAAAGCAAGGTAGCATTAACAGTTTGAAAATACGGTCCTGAAGGTGATGCTCATGCCCGTCATTGGGATTACACATAGTTTGGATGTGCGCGCACCATAACCCTCGCCATAGTGCGACCTTTAGCTGGTATTTAGAGTAAACACCATGGTGAGGTTCAACTGTATGAAACAAATTTTTTCAGTTTTCCGTTGTATAGAGTATCCTTTTATTGGATGTTTTTCGTCTGTTTTCAATTTTTAAAACTCGTTTATGGGAATTTTTAACCGTGCTTTGATCAACTTCCTTCCTTCATGTTGTGTTTTTACAACTACGACAGACGACTCTGGAGATTCGGTAGTTACACGTTTCAACTGGACCTTCTATGCAATGTCTAAGCTCAAGTGGCAGCGCACGATGTACGACACGACTACGAAATAGCTGGGATCGGAGAAGATAGCAAAGTTATCGCATTACATAATACAGACGACTCTCGAGTTAACGAGCTGCCTAGATACAAATGCCCACAAAATTGTAAATTGTCCTACGTACGGGCAATTAACTTATTGTCGGTGCAGGCATTCAATTCCGCTCCACTAAAACAATGCTTATTTAATCCAAATAGTTTCCGAGTTGTAAAGCTTAAGGCTCGGGGGATAATCAAAGAACGGATGGTACTGAGGGTGGAGTATAATTAGAGGTATTTAAACTAACGGTCCACTCAATTGTAGCCCAAGAAAACAATCGACGATGAAGACAGATACTGCCCCAGAGAACTGATTGCGGAATTGATCAATTGTAAAAATGTGTTCAATTATCTTGACAGCAGGACTTTGAATGAGGCCAGGGCCAGAGCTAATCCTTATGAGACTGTCAAGGCGGGTTTCTTCCAGAACAGGTCTGATCTATGTATTTTTGGATTCTTGAAAATTGAGAGGAGAAGGGAATAACAGGAGGTCACTAATTTAAAGGGCCATTCACCCGTCTCCCTTACTGAACCAGGGCAAAAAGTGCCTCTAGATGCATTCTCTGATCAAGACTATTGTTCGGATTCATCTCGCAGGAAAGTCTATGTGGCATCTCTAACTTTCAAGCCCCTTACGGGGCGACGGGGGCTTGGAGTTGAGATGTTGAAACATACCTGAGACATAAATGACAGGAGTAAAAGCTCTAGATGCATGAAAATAGCATACATACCAGAGCTTCTTTATGCGGTAGGTCCCTGTAAGGGGAACTGTTCAAGATCTTCTCTTTTCCTACCCTTCATTGTCCCTTTCCCTGCCTTATACAGCCCTTCTTCCCAATAAAGCATGGTTGAGTAGCTCTTTTACAGAGTGGCCCATTACTTGGCGGGGGGATTGGGTATATCCTTAGCGTTGAAATTTCAAGAGGCGTTTCGCTTTTTATTTCTCTACTGTAGAGGCTTGGGCTGTGTATAGTGTTCTTGCAATATGAAATAATTTTAGAGCAGCCATGAAAACCGCAAACGTGGATAGGATCTATGACTGGCGTTTGAGCAGAGATTTTGATGAGAGCAAACGGCACGCCAAGAACCCTCTGGACAAAGAAACTGACCGAAAAAATGCAGATAGAGACACTTCTACCTTTTATTTTGCTGATGTTTGTGCTGGCCCTGGCGGTTTCAGTGAGTATATGCTGTGGAGAAAGGCCTATTATAATGCAAAAGGATTTGGCTTTACTTTAAAGAGTAGGTTTTATTCTGTTTTCGATGTTAAGTATGCGTAAAAATGATTTGACTAAAGCCAAAAAACTACAGTCAACCCTCGTTATCCGGCATCCTCGATAATTCGTCGCCGGGGAACTGTGTAATTAATGGTTATTTCTGCCACTTTCTGATGATCCCTTTCAGATGCTGATGATTTCAAGCTGTGGAAGTTCAGGGCAGCACCTTCAGAATATTTTGAAACATACTATGGGGACAAAGGAGATGGAAATGTAAGATCCTCTTGACTAAGTAAATAGAGAATTTACTATTTTCAAACAAATTTTCATGTTATAGGGTGGTTTGAAAAAAGGGGAGCTCTATTAGAGGGATACAAACAGAGAGAGTAGATAGAGGGGAGAGACAGGAGAGAGAGGGAGAAGGGGGGGGGGAGTGGGAGAGAGAGTAAAAGAGGAGAGAGATAGTAGAGAGAGCAGTTTTAATCTAAAAAATATGGTATCACAGTCCTCCCTTCCTCATTTTTTTACTTATTTTCAGGTTATGGATCCTAAAAATCTCTCGTATGTTTCTTTTACCAAATAATTATCTAGGTGTGCCATTCTTTTTCAGATATAATTCTGAATATTAATCCACACTTTCGGAAAAACCGATATAGTCAACCCTCAATTTATCGTAGATTAGGCAATTATACCAAAAATTGACGCTACTCGGTTATACCCCCAATCAAGTTTTCTAAAAGTGTTTAGAGGAGAATAAGGGCTGAAATGGGAGGATAAAGGAGCAATATGAGGCCGGTAATTTGAAGGGCCCTTCACCCGTCTCCCTTACTGGACCAGGGCGAAAAGTGCCTCTAGATGCAGTCTCTGATCACGAGTATTGCTAGGATTCATCTTATAGGTAAGTCTGTGCGCCCATGCCTGACTCTTACTCGGGGGCTCGGGGATTGGAGTTGAGATGCACATGCAAATAGCATGCATACCAGAGCTTATTTATGCGGTAGGTGCCTTTAAGGGATACTATGTTCAAGACCTTCTCTATTCCTACAGAGTGGTCCCTTCCTTGTCCCTTGCCTTACCTTACATAGCCCTTCTTCCCAATAAAATATGGTTGAGTAGCCCTTTCTACAAAATGGCCCTATTCTTTTCCCTTCCCCTTCTAATACAGTCCTCAAGCCCTCTAAAATAGTCTTTTCGTTTGTTTTTTTGGCATAAATCATACTTAAAAATGGTTATTAGACACTTTTTGGAAAAATCGATTTAGGTGGAGGGTATAACCGAGTAGCGCCCAATAAATTATATGGACAAGAAATTTCAAAGAAGTGAAACATTTTTTCTATAATATAGTTTAGTTCTTTGGAGAACTTTGTAAAAGCAAGAACTCATGGCTCAGAGGGTGTTCACTTGGTCATGTGTGATGGCGGTTTTTCCGTAGAAGGCCAAGAAAACATCCAGGAAATACTTTCCAAGCGCCTCTACCTCTGCCAATCCATCGTAGGGCTGTCCCTGTGCAGGGTCAGTGCTGGTGACAAAAGTGGTGGCAACTTCTTCTGCAAGTTATTCGACATCTTCACCCCCTTCAGCATAGGCTTAATCTACCTGCTCTATTTGGCCTTTGAAAAAATTTCTCTGCACAAGCCTCTGACTAGTCGGCCGGCCAATTCTGAGAGGTTGGTAGTTTTTCAAAGTAATTTAAAGCTCCTCATAGCCCTAGGAAAATAGGGTGTGCTATCACTAAGAGGCTCACCACTTATAGTAGTCCCATACTTTGATTGAATAGAAATGAGTTTAGATAACATTGCGAACTACTTTTTGCTAGTAAACACGAAATCAGCTTTAACTTTATAATGGTGCATACGGGCCAGGCCTGTGTTTAGAAAGAAATTGTCCTCCGGCCTCCGGAGGCCAGCTAAATTGTTTTGGCGTAGCAAAGTGACCGCTTAACAAATGTTCCTCGCAGCAAATTATGGTGTACACACCAGGGGTGACCTTATTTACAATCATAAGCAGGCACCCCCTCTCTAGTCACGACCGCCGGTGGTCAACAATTTTTCACAACTCAACCACCCGACAATTGGGTACTGAGACCATACTCAAAAATTTAGCTGAAATTCAGGGCCACATTTTTGAGTGTGGTGTCAACCGGCTGGTTGAGCCATAAAAAATTGTTGACCACCGACCGGTATATATTTTAGGTATATTTTCTGTGAAAACCTGACCGAGATGGGCGCCACTGTTATCAAAGATTACCTGGTTGAGGTCAACAACCGCCTAGAAAAATTTGCTGAAAATAAGCGCAAAGATTTGGATGACATCTACGAGATTGTGCCGCATGAGGTTATCAAGCAGGATCAAAAGTTTTTCGACTATGTGCTTGAACACAATCAGAGGTTGTGTTCGTCATGTATGCGCCAGAAAGACAAATAATTTTGAGTTTAGTGTGGTCAAGCGTCAAATATTCTACCTGAAAAAGTACAGACTCTACGCCCAGAACAAAGGCTCATACGACTCCGACCAGGGTCGAATCCGTGAGGACTGCTTAAACTACTGGGAGTTGCCGAACATTGATAGAACAATGGACAATTCAAGCAACAAATGCCCAGCAAATATCGTTCTGAGGAAACTGGCAGGAGAGGTCTCTATCTGTTCCTTTTACAAACTAAGCTGACAAGAGGTGATGTTCTGGTAGGGGAGCTATCAGCAGTGAAAACCGTTGGACAGTTCTCCCATCAGGGAACTATTTTGTCTCCAAAGATTACACAACTCAACAACTTTACCTTTAAAAAATACAACTCAAAAACCATTTATCTAAAAAAGGTTCCGTTAAATGGGGAACTGGATTTTTTGAAGGCAATAATGTTGAGTTTTTTAAAAAACGACTGGCAAATTCAGACTCCTTGTGATTTTTTGCTTTAGAGACACCAATATCGAAATTGGCAAATGATGTCAAAAATTGAGGAAAAAAAATGGTCGGACCCCACTGTGGATCCAATTTACCGTATTTCTCCAGAGTATTGCTGGGATTCATCTCGCAGCTAAGTCTGTGCGCGCATCTCAAACTTTCAAGCCCCCTTCGTTCCCTTACGGGGACGAAGAGGACTCGGGGGCTTGGAGATGAGATGCGCGCACAGACTTACCTCAGACATAAATCACTCGACAATAGCTTTGAATGCATGAAAATAGCATGCATACCAGAGCTTCTTTATGCGGTAGGTCCTTATAAGGCAAACTATGTTCAAGATCTTCTCTTTTCCTACAGAGCGGCCCCTTCATTGTCCCTTCCCTTCCCAATACAACGCGCAACCCCTTTAAAATAGCCTTTTCGTTTGTTTTTTTGTCATAAATTATACTTAAAAATGGTTATTAAACACTTTTGGGAACATCTATGGGGGGTATAACCGAATAGCGCCAGAGGTGTGGTATATGCTTATATATATCCTTTTTAAAATACTGATAAACAAATCTTTGTTTTACCTCAAATTTTAGAAAATTCAATGGTTAAACCTCCGTACTCCCGCTTTCAACCTTGAACTATTGAAGCAATCAGCAGAAAAACATTTGCCCTCAGCAGAATTCCGAGCTTTACTCCTGCCAGACTGTGCCGAGCCACAGATTTTAGTCACTACTGGAGTCTGTTTTTATTCGGCTATAATGTACGCATTTTATATTTTATAGGGAAACGACATGACCTGTTATGACAGAGCTGGTAGAGGCGAGAAATTTTTCATGTCAAATTCAGTGCTTTTGCCACGAGACACCATACTCTTAATACAAAAGGCTGAAAAATACGATGTAAGTTTGCAAAAAAGTGAGAATTTTATGTTAAACCATTGTATAAAAACTTGTTTTTTTAGGAGAACATGAAATCTGTGGGACAAATCTTGTACATTTTAGACGCAGCCACTCTAAATGGTAATTTGTTTAAATAGAATATCGAGAAAACCCATTGTGTGTTATCTATAAAATATTTTTGCAGCGGTTATATAGGGCCGCTGAGGAAATGCTTTATAAAAAAAATTATTAAAACAATTGGCTTAGGGTAGTCTTCTCTCTAAATTTGGTGCTACTAGGACACATCCCAACGCAACCCCCGTCGCCCCCATAACGGGGCTTGATATTTAGAGATGCAAGCACAGACTTACTGTGAGATTAATCCGAGCAAGATTCTGGAAAAATAAATACATTTGAGGCCTTTTTTTGCCATGTCCAGTAAAGCTTTGTAACGAAAAAGTGGATAGCCAAATCACTAAGCCATGTATGCTTCTTTTTACGCATATAACACCGTTGTTATATGAGGTGTTATATGAGACGGCATATAACATAAAACAAACAGGCAAAATTTCCGCATAAAGAAGCTCTGGTATGCATGCTGTTTTCATGCATCCAGAGCTGCTTCTCGAGTGACTTATGTTTCAGGTATGTTTGTGTGCGCATCTCAACTCCCAGCCCCCTTCTCCCTCGCAAGGGAAAGAAGGGGGCTTGAGAGCTAGAGATGGGCACACAGACTTACCTGCGAGATGAATCCCACCTTAGCCTCTTTATACCGAAATTGTTGCTTAAAAATTCTTTTTAAGCACTTGGAAAAACTTAATTTTTTTTCGGTTGGGGGGCCATATCCTAGTAGCGTCGAAATTTATACTCGAAATGTTACTTGGTCGTTAATATACATTTTGAGTATAAGCTTGATTCGCAACGCTGGAATTTTACACATAAAAACGCAATCGTTTGCGCTCTCTATTAAACCCTAATGGTTTGATAAAGTACAATAAGTTTTAACTAATTAACTACTTTTCAGGTGATGACGTATCAGGTCAGAAAGATGCCAAAACTTTTTCAGTGGCACGTTATTTTATTAATTTAAGTTTTAGAACTTCCATTTCGAGCTCGGTTGAATGCCGCCAAGAAGTTTTGTTACGCTGTTAATAAGGTTGACTTCAATTTGGTGGACTCGACTGCAAATGAGAGAAATAGAAAGTATTATTTTACAAAGCCCAAAAAATATCCAGTATAAAGGATGATTCAAGAATTTCTTTCACTTTTGAATGGCCATGACTTTTTTGTAAGCTGAATTTTGAAATTCTGTTTATGCCATTTTGTTTGCTATATAAAGCCAAAATTCAAAAAATTTCAATTTTGCCTCGGTCCTCCTATTGCCTCTGTGGTTCGGATGTAAACCCTGTGCGATGGAATTAATAAATAAAATCCACACAATAGACGAAACCAAGGCAAAAAATTGGCATTATATACCAAACAAAGCGGCATCAAGAAGTGAGTCGATCTGTATAAAGAGAGTTTCAAAATCCGACTTACAAAAGTTTTGGCCATTCAAAAGCGAAAGAAATTCTTGAATCACCCTGTATTTTTTTCCAGAGACCGAGTGCCCACAACAACTCCAGTAAATGACAGAAATAGGTAAATGATTCAATAACTTAATCTAGTAGAACCATATTGTTATCTTTTCAACCTATAAAAAATTATGAGCTCATATTAAAAAAATAAAATATTGGGTTGTAAAGAAAGTTCGTAGCGTTTTTTTGACAAAATTTTATTTGAACAAAAAACAATAATTATAACAATAAATTAATCAATGATATATTCGCCGTTGGTGTTTACGACCTTCTCCCACCTCTCGACCAAGCGGTTTTGACGAGTTGTGCAACATGTGGCTAAACGCTGCGAGGCGTGTCTTCGAGGTCAAAGTCGCCATTTTTGAACTTTGCAAACCATTTCCGTGCTGTAGACTCGCCTATGACTCCTTCTCCATACACGTTGCATATGTCACGAGCGGCTTCAGCTGCTTTTTGGCCGCGATGAAATGCGAAGAAAAGCAGGTGTCGAAAATGCTGATTTTTGCCTCCTGGATAGTTCATTTCTGAGCCTGAAAAATGATGAAAAATTAAAATTTCAGAAAAAACTAAAAACACAATTTTGTTGTGCAGAAAAAACGCTATCAAATGAATATATTCACTTTGCCAAACAACAAACAAACCGTTGCAAAACGTAAGAAATTTGAAAACGCTACGAACTTTCTTTACAACCCAATAAAACATGTATATCCCCTAGTTTTGATCCTCAGGCGGATGTATCAATAGAAACTGGCCCCCTATTTGAATAAATACGGTAAACCAAAAAGCCGAAAATTGAAAAATTTAGGGAGAAGAGAGACAAAAAAGAATTTAAAACATCCACTATTGCACGCTCTGAGCTCATTGTCGCAGAACCAATGCGACTAAAGAATATTTTTGAAAAGTCATTTCAAACCAAGTCGCACAAGGGAGCTCAAGCAGCTGTGGTCGACATAGTAGGAGAAAGCTGCTACAAAATACTCTGCCGTGGAGTGCGTTTCATCAATATTTTGAGGCGTGAGCACTTCTATTTTAGTGTTTGTTTATCAATGATAATTAACAGCTAATGATTCTAGCCAATTGGAAAATATTTTGGAGTAAAACAAGCAGAGAAGAATACCTCTTCGACTTCACGAGAAACATCACTTCAAAAATGTCTGAAGCTAGACCAGACACGTACTCCACCTTCTACGACTGTTTCAACAGCGTCGCTCACAGCAATCACTTGCCGGAGAATACAAAAAGGAGGGAATCGAGAGCATTCATATGGCCTTGGGATGTTGGCTACAATCGTGACTTTAGCGTCCTCAACATCTTGCATGACGAGAAACACGGAAACGGAATTACATTGAAATCACTGAAAGCATGTCTTGAAGAAGAGACGAAAAGAATTGAAAGTTGTTAATCTCCCCCGTTGCGCGATTTAAATTCTTCTCAACTTATAACTAATAAAGCTTATTTCTATATAACAAAATATAACAAATTCACAAAAAATATAGGAACAAGAACAGTCAAGAACATCTTTATTCCCAAAAGGAGCCTTTTACACAGCGGAAAAACAAATTAGTAAATTTACGATGTCGAGTGAACAATCACGAAGACTTCGCGGCAGCATTCCACTTCTAAAACAGTAGCTTTAAAAAAAACGTCCAAATATTATTTAGTTGAAACCTTTTTCTCTTGTGACGTTAGCATTCGAAACTGTTTAACCATATGTGTTTGAAACTCTTCTGCTGGACCTAATTACTAAACTTTTAAAACAGTTTAAAAAAAATGTTTTACCATCATAACATTTCAGAAAGGTTTGCTTGGTCTCTTCACACCACAAGTCAAAGCCCGTCACTCTGTTCTTGCTGAAAATTCACAAATTTAGCACCCTAATTTTATGATACTTCGGCTGACCTCGAATTCGCATCGTTGATTGTATCTTTAAGAAGAGTTTCTGAAACTAATTCACCGCTGTTGAACGTCAATTTCGGCTGCTTTTTCGAACATCTCTAGACCCCGCAAAAAGGTTTTTATCAGATGCAAAAACATTCACAACTATCACCTTTACACCGTCCAATGAGTTTCTCAAATTTGAAGATGTAGATAATGTATCAGTCAGTTTAGTTCGTTTAGTTGTAAGTTGCTCGAAAAAGTCAACACCGCTACTGAAGATGTTTTCCTCTTTTTCTTCGGTTTCCGTTATTTTCGTCCGCTAAAATACGGAAATAATTTAAGACATATGACGCAAATTAAATTTACCTTAAAGGGATTTTTGGCTGACACAAGTACGTCTGAGATCAGAGAAGGCGATGGAGCACCAAAATAATTGAACGAATCATCTGACAAAACGCTGTCATTGAGATGACTAGCGGTCGGTCGCGGAAAATTAGAGGCTATCACTGCACTTTCGTCATCTTCATCATCACCTTTGGACTCCGGTTTATTCAAGCTAACAGTCGACGTAACATTTGTGGTTGACTTTCTGAATATGCAACATGAAAATGAGCAACTTGGAGCAAAACAGCAGTTTTACTTAGTATAAAGCATCTTTTTCGGCAGCAGCTTACTACTTGGCGCTAGCTGAGTATCACCAGTAGAGGCGAAAACTGATGGCGATGAAGCTGAAGGGTATTGAAAAAGGCCGTCTGATTCAACAAGAGGACTCGCATAGCTTGATTCATGTTCCATTCGATTCCTGCCAATAGCAGCCACCTAAAAACTAGCTTTTACTATAGACCGAATTTACAAATCTTACCTTCTCCGATAAATTTGGACGCTGGCTCTTGGCTGCATAAGTACACAAAACTTGTATACCATGTAAATCAGTAGTAAGATTAGCTAATTCAGCCGCTCTACACTCTCGTCCATTTTTACAGGATATAGCAAATAGCTTGACCAGACTTTTCAAATTTTCTTGCCCTAATTGAGCAATGAGAGCCGATAAAGAAGAATCCTCTTTCAGATGTGATTTCAAAGCCGACTGCATCAATTCATTAATTATTACTTTACTCTCTAATTGGCTTCTGTCGGTACCCTTAACGTTGACATCATTGGTCGTCATTAACATACAAATAAGTTTACAGAACGCAACAAACGTCAAATTTTACATGAGGACCCAAATCGAATTTAGTGTCCAATATTCATACTTGGCGTGGTGGGTAGACCAATTCCATGGCTAATGCGACGCTGATTAAGCGCTGCATTCTTCATAATGAAAAGTTAAAGCTAGGCTTTAATGATAGCGCTTCGCTATCGCGTTTAGCTCTACGATCAAAATGAGGTCACAGATCTCGATTTCTTCAAGGAAATTACCTGCAAGTTTCTGACTACATATCTTAACATTTTATTTTGAAATGTGTGTGAATCTTTTTCAAATCCTTTCTGTAAAAAGGAATCGAGACCTGAGACCTTATTTTGACCACAGAACTAAACGCGACAACCGAACACCACCATTAAGGCCCAGCTACAACTTTTCATTATGAAGAATGCATCTCTTTACCAACATCGCAGTAGCCATGAAATTGGTCTAGCCAACATGTTAATTTTAAATACTTGGTGATTACATTTGATGTCCGCTACGCGTCCATACAAAAAATAAAGCTTATTACCGAATTTGTCATTGGCAGCTTCCACGGCACTGAAATTACGAAATAGATCGGAATTTAAAAAAAAGTCAAAAATTAACTTTAATAAACCTAAATCGGCCGTAAAACTCTACCTGTAAGCGGCACGAGATTTTTGCTGACCAGAGGATATTTTATCCCTTTGCAATAGATATAACGAAACAATGCAGTTGGCTTCTCCATTACAGCAATTGGCCAAATAAAGTCAGATTCAGACTCCTTAATCAACTCAGATCCAATAAAAATCGGCTGCCAGTAATTGTCCGAAGTAAATAGGCGAACTGTACACTGACTATCCATAGCCACCAAATCCCCAACATTTGAAAAGCTAATCCATTTGAGATAAGACGCTTCGCTTAAAGCCACTGGAACCGACTTTTGCATTCTAATTGAGTGAGAGGACGAGGAAGTATTGACGGCGAACATTTCCGCAGTCAACTAAATATTGTAAAGACTGAAAATTTAGACAAGTAGTCAAGGAGGGACAAAACCTGATGCTCATATTCTCCTTCTTCAGTTATTAAAACGGCACCGGTAGATTTGACTGCTGCAAGCGTATTTACCGAGGCACACATTGTCAGAATTGAGCCTGAAAATAAAAAGATAACCACAAAGTTAAATCAAATACTCGCAACAACCTGCCAAAGAAATCACATTTCTTTGTGTTCCGGCAGCGCTGAAAACACGGAGAAATCTTCTATCAGTGAAAACTGCGACAAATTCGGAACCGACGGCTAGACAATCTACACTCTCACCCTCAGACATTTTGACACTCCTAAAATATCTTTGTCGAGGGAAATTTTACAAGCTCGATCACGACACCATTGTCGAGAATCCACATCCCATGCAGTAATGTGGTGTACCAAAAGCTCGCTAAAAAACATATGAGCAATATAAGAGAAAAAAGTGTAAAACAAACACCTGTCTCTATCAGCATTCAAATATGAAGCTAGGGCGACCAAATTATTATTTAAATCCCCTAAGACATAACTCGTAGCAGCATTGTCGACAATGATTTCTGAATGAACCGTCACATCATGGAAGACTACCTAAGCGTTCTCCCTTCAACGAGTGCTTACGAACAGCAAATGGGCAAAGAAACCTCAATTGTAGAGTCATCAGGTGTGTTGAAACTTTTTATAACTCCAAAAGTATTCCACACCTATAACCGATTAAACTGTGAACATCACCGACTTCATAGCGAAATTACCAAGTAACACTGGCCTTGATTTGTTGGAGTAGACCCATTACCAAACGGTTTTTGAACTTTCATTTTCTTTATTTTGGTAGAAGGATCCACTTTCGGTGTGCTCATGACATTGTTAAGGGAAAAGTTAACAGGCGCATTGCCGATTGTATTAGATAATGCGTTTGAACGCATTGCAGCAGCAGTCGGGTTAAAAGTTCCATCTTCTGCGAACCCGTACTGCGATTTAATGAGACCCTAAATGAAGTATATCAAGTAAAATGGCGATATAAAAGAAATAAAATAAGAATACCAAGTCGGTTTCGACATCTGAATGACATAAAGTAAAGGCTGTAGAGAGAAAACAGGAAAAAGACCTTCAAGATCTCCAAATTCATCGTGCCCACTTCCACTCATAGAACTGCCTATTCGTACAATAGTGTCTGGCTGAGGACTATCAGCCTTTGCACAAGTTTTTAAGGCTGTTGCATCCTTGACCAGGCCAAGGTATCCCTGAAATTTATTGCACACAGCCCATGTCTAGACTCATCAAAAATTAATTAATGTAATCACCTTTGAATAAGCTAAGACGACAGATCCATCATTAATAGGATTGAATACGAGTGAAGTCACAATAGCATCCTAAATTTTCGACTGATGAGAAGGAGCACTGTTAAATGAGTTACTCAGAATACCAAAGAAACGTTGAGTGTTTTGTAAAGCTGAAAGCCTTCAATTAACCAAACGGCCATAGTTCCCTGGATAGTAGAAGCAACCAGGAATTGGTCATTTTCAGAAATAGCTGTTACGCTAAAGGTTTCCTGAAAGAGCACATAATGATACAAAGTTGACTGCATCCCAGTTTATTCGCTTTGAATGTTGAAAACCGACACTAATTATAACAGAACTTGTTCGATGGATTGATTTCTAAGACGTTTAAATTCAGACTCTGGAATTCTTCTTTTGACGTTTACTTCTTCCTACGTCTTCATTCGACAAGCGGCTTTTCGCAATCAACTCAGCTCACAATAGATATTTTTTAGATATGTAATGTAAAAAAAAAGAAGAATTTTTCTTTGATCTCAAATTGTAATCTGGTCACTGTGAATGTTTGATAGTTTGGATGAACAAGTGGCAGAACTAGAGAGATCAAAGATATATAATGACATTGCATACCTAAAGAATTTCTATCGTAAGCCCAGCCGATATTATCGATGAGCAGTTTCAAAAAAAGCTATATCCAAAAGAAAAATGCCAAAACCCTGTATTACAGTATTTCCTCTAATAACGGCGTAAAATTAAACAAACAAACCACCCGACTTTGACAGTCCACATCTCAATGTACAGAAAAAAAAAAATTTCGTCTCTGTTTATCGCGTTTTTTAATTCACATAAGCACTGTCAATTCAGCGTTTTCTGATTTCGATTAAACGCTCCAAAATCTAACCGATTTTTGTGGAATTAAAAAACGCAATTATCAGAAAAAATACGGTGGTTTTCCCATTAGATATTTACTATCGTTGATGTCACCCGTTAGCGCTTAAAATGAAAACACTGCCACTCTTCTTACTTCACAAGCGAATATACTTACTGCGCTTTTTTTAATCATAAAAAATCAAATTTTTTGTAATAGGGTGCTTACAATGGATGTGGGAAGTAAGTGGGAAGCAGAAAAAGCTTTACTTATGGTTTACTTCAACGGAAGTCGAGTGTAAAATTTTTTTACGCATATCCTAAAACTAATAGCTATCTTATGTGTAAAGTTTTCACAGTCAATTCCCGACGAAAAAGACCAGAGCTGAAAATTTTTGATTTCCCATCTTTTCTTCCGCTTACTTCTCCATATCCATTGTAAGGAAGCTACGAAGCAAGTTAAAATTTGCATGGCAACCAGAACCTCTAGGCACTTTTTAAGCGTTACATTGCCACATAGAAAATGTTTATTCACTTGACCAATGACGCTTACAGATATTCACTTGTAAAGCAAAAAGGCAGTTTATTTTTGGCCACACTATGGAGACACTTAAAGTAATAATAAAAAAGGAAATTCACATGAGTGGAGGCAGGAGCACACAACCCTTTTTCTTCAGTCCAATTCATGCAATTCACAACAAGTATTTTTCCGAGGCCTGGAATAAAGATGCGTTCACCAGAAGATAACCAAGAAGTTTGCATTCTGGAAGTTTCAAACCTAAAACGAGGAGTGCGAACAGATCAACACAAGAAAAAAGAGATAAACTACGTGATGTGACGAAAGCCGCAAGAAACTTTAAAAACGCTGATTGGTTTCTTGAAATTGTCAGACTCCCGCGCCAATGTCCTTATCTGCACATTTCCATCTGACGAAGAGACGGCAAAGAAAGTGCACTTGGGATCAATAGATAAGTTGACGATATGCCCTTCGCAGTCAAACGATTGAAAGCCTTGCTCTCTTTTATCCAAATCAATACATTTGACTTTGAAATCACTAAAAACAACCCAGCCCTAAACTCTCTAAAAACGGGTGATTTGTAACAATCAATAGACCAACCTCGAGCCGGCCAACAAATGATTGCCATCTGAACTTAAAGCTAATGCTGTGATCTCCCAAGTGAATGTCAAAATTGGTGAAGACGGCCGAAATTCGTCCTTGATATATTTGACCACCGCTTGTTTTTTATTCCCTGTTATGACATCCTCTACAGTTTCACCAACATAAAAGGTTTCACCCTTAAAAATTCAGATTATTTCCAATCTAACTTACATTATTCTGCACTCATATCAGACGAAAAAGCTGTGAATAGGCTTACATAGGCAGCCAAGACACCATGCAATTTATTAGTGCAATTTTGTACATCATAAACAAGCCCTTCGTCTTGATCTATCGTCCAAACACCAATGCTTTCATCTGTTCCACAGGAGTATACCTAGAATTGCAGAGTTTGATTCAGCAAAAAAACAAATTACGACGCTAACCAAGTGTACTCTTAAACCCCAAAAAGATACTTTCAAATACTTCTACACTTCGTTAGCGTCCAAATTTTCAAGCAAAATAAATTACCAATTGCTTGTTTATATTGCTTTGATCTATAGCCAATGTGACAATTCCAACATTTTTATGAAGTTCCGGCGACCTTTGAACTTGCTTTGGCATTGAATAGAAGGAAATCTATACAAAAGAAACCTAGAGTTATTACAAAGGTCACGTGATATTTGCACCCCACGACACTCGCATCCCAAAAGTTTTTAAACCAGTCGGAGAATAACTAAACCATTTGGAGGGTAGGTAAACCATCCGGAGGGTAAGCATACTAGAAATTTTTTTTATGGAAGGGTAAAAAATTTTTTTTCCTTCTTTATAAAAAAGCCCTAATAAGGGCTTTGAAAATAAATCTAATGATTTTTCTCTCTCTAAAAAAATCGGCACTAGTGGGTCGTACTCCTCCTTTATTAATTTATTATTTTTCTCCAGCAAAAAGTCGAAAAATAAAGTGAGGATGGGGGAACAGTAACAGAACAATACACCAAATCTATTATTGCTTAATGGGATAATGTTGTCAAACAAAGGCTAAAAACCCAACTCCTTCCGGGTCGAACTCTCCTCGCACAACTCGCCCCGGATCCAACTAGTCCTGACCTGGATTCGAATACACACACAAGCAAACATTTCATTTGGTCGTGCTAACACACTCTAAGATAAATTTGTGATGGCTTTTAGGGCCTTATCTTATATCTTTTAGGGCCTCTAAAATTACCCTTTATAAGCATTTTGATTTTAAATTTTCTAAAATTGATTTTAAAAACCCATATTTTGCCTTGGTAGACAGTGTTGGCAATTTGAATCTTTGAATCCGAACTAATTTGGCGCGGAAAATTTCGACCGGATTCAATCCGCTCGAAAAAAAAATTGAGTCAAAAAATTTGAATCCGTCGAAAAATATTTTTCCGTATTTGGATTCAAACAAATTGTAAAAAAAAGATAAATTTAATTTGA